>JAHOYR010000005.1:2014102-2135252 GCA_023213295.1 Bruguiera hainesii
ATATATATATATATAATTTTAATGAAATTACAAATGTAGTTTTAAATTTCTCGAATATTTTTACTAAGGATCTACTAATTATTATTACTAATAAAGTATTATTGCATCCATTTTGTATACATATAAAAAAATAAACTAGAGAAAGAAAAAAAAAAAACAGAAAATGAAGACTCCCCCGCGTGCATCGATTCTACCGGGGTTGATATCAATCAAGATCACACGTAAAATTTTTGTTCAAGTTTATTGAAAAATTGGCATGATTTAAAGTTTGATTCACATATTCGATTTGTTCGGTTGAGGTGGGCTTTATGGCACTGCTTGAAAACTGCAACTCATCGACTTTTTTTTTTTTTTTGGGGTTAGGTACTACAAATTTATTCTTAATATGGGGGATTCAATCTAACTCTAGGCAGTAGATTAATAAGTTTAGTTTGTCTTTGGTCAAACTAATTGTTTGTTATTTTGATATTTATGTCTGTAATTATTGCAATAATTTTCATATTGTCTCTTTATTTTTATTTATGAAATTTTAAATATAACTTAAATTATTTTTTTAATTATTAAAAATTAATTTTTAAAAAATATTTATCATTATAATTTGATGCAATATTTTTTTATTATTTATTTTTATTTATAAAACTTTAAACTTGAATTAGTATAATTGAGTTTTTCTTTTTCTTTTTAGACGTTTTTAACTATGTTTTCTTTCTCTTTTTATTGAACTTACAAAATTGTTAAATATATTATTTTTGTATTGTTTTTTTAAACTTATTTTGTGGAGTATATATTAATAATAAAATTTATTATATTTTAAAAAATTAGTTATCATGACTTATATTGACTTTTATTCAAATTAATTATTTTATAATTATTAAATTTACTATTTATAATTATTAAAAATTAATTATTTTGACATTTATATTTATAATTATTACAATAATTTGTTTATTACTCTTTTATTCTTATTTATAAAGAATTTTTTTTCTTTTTCCTTCACATACACTTAAGTATTTTCTTAGTTTTTTTTTTTTTACCTTACTAACAAAATTATTAAATTTATTAAGATTATATCATTTATGTTATTTTACTTGTAAAGTACACATGTATCATAAAATAATAATTATTTTCATTTATTGTATTATAATAATTTTTTATAAAGATAAAATTATTTTTCAGAACAATTTATTTATATATTTTATATTTTCTATTTTCTTTTGTTTATGTATTTTTTAAAATTAATTTATAATATATTTTTATTTTTTTCTTTACATATATATATGTATTGCACTCTACTTTATAAATGGATATAAATCAAAATTTTCTTATTCTTCACTTTCTCCCAATATACAAACAAATAAACAGCCTCCATTCATTGTTTGTGAATTTGTTCCCTTTCATCGAAATCTTATCCAAACAAGCTTAAACCCAACGCAAACAGAGTAACTTGCTGGAGACGCTAAGCCTCTGAAACTCCCTAGTTGTAGCGACCGACTTTGTTTTAACTATGAACAACTTTGATTGTATTTTACTTCATTAATCTTCTTTTATAACGGCAAAATACCACATGGAGTCTAACTAAAACTATAATAAAAATTGCTGGCCGGTGGCCACTCCCATGAAACTCGTAATCATCTTTTTCTTTAAGGTAACAACAAAAGCTATTTTAATTATATGGAGCTATATATAAAGATACACAATATGATTTTATAGAACTTCTATGAAGTTGTATTAAATTCTCATAGTATGTATGATTTTATACTTTGTTTTTGTGTTTTTTTTTTTATGGGAGTATAGCCTAAATTCATTTTATTTTAATCTTATTTATTGTGTCATAAGTTATATATATAATTTTCTTTATTTGTATAAATTCTATATTTTCTTCTTAAAATTAGAATTCAAGATTTTAAAGATAAAAATTAAAAATTTTAACTATTAATTTATTTTTTAAAGAACACGTAAATTTATCTTTAATAAAAATGAGTTAACAATCAAATAAATGATTAATGCAATAAAAGAAATTGAGAACAATGTTTTTTTTTTTTTTAGGGTATACCAGAATTAAGACTATACATTTTATAAAATTTAATAGAGTTGAGGTTGGAACCAAATCTTTTTTTAATAGTTATCCAAACTAGACTAGCTTAATTGTTTAGTTCATTGAGAACAAGTCATTGTTTAATCCATTAGTTACTTTTTGTTAAGTTCAAAATGATCAATCACTTAACTAACAATATTAAGTTCTTATTTTGGGTTTTGGGTTTCCAAATAATAAGTTATTCCTATAAGAAAATAATAAATTTTATAAAAATTGTGTATTTTTGGTTTAATACTAAGAAAACACACCAATATTAATAACAATGGGTCATATCACAGGAAAAAAAAAAAACACCCAATATGTTTGGGTATGTATTTTAATTAATTAACTTAATCATTAACATCTATTAAAAGATTAAGAAAAAAAATATAATTTCACTTATTACATTTAAATTTATTTTTAATTATACTTATTTTATTTTTTAAATTCATTTATATTTAATTTTATTAATTAAATTTAATTAATATTAAATTTTTTTAAAACATTATCACATAATAATTATGTATATATTGTGTGATGGATACTGTTATATTATTGAAGTTATTGATATAAATTTAATTTTAATTTGTCTCAAAAAATAAAAAAATATAAAAAATTTTAAAATATTATAATTATATTTTTTTCTTAAATATTTAGTAATTTTTTAAATATTATTTTAATAAATTGTATGATATTTTATAATAAAATTTGAGAAATATTATTTATTTATTTATAGTGATGTATAAAAAATTTAATTATTTTTATAAATTATTAATTTTTATTTTTATTACAGGTAATAATATTTTAAAATAATTATCACATTAAAAAATTATTTATTAAATATTAAAAAATATATAATTTTAATATTTTAAAATCTATATATTTTTATTTTTTAAAAAATTAAAATTAAAATTATATTTATAATTTTAATAATATAATAATAATATAAAATTTTATTTATTATATAATATATATGCTACTGATAATAATTAATAAAAAATTTTAATTAATAAAATTAATATAAGAGATAAATTTTAAAAAATAAATATAATATAAAAATATTTAAAAGTAACAAATAAAATTAATTTTTTAATAAAAAATAAAAAAGCCCTAATGATTAGTGTTCGGAATGATACATCTGACAGAGCATCGTGGCTGCAAAAGGAGGCCTTAACAATTTGACAAGACCTTTTGATTCATAGCATTTTCGTAATGCACTTTTCTCAAACAGTGCCGCAAGAGGGGTCATCAGTTTCTGCTTTCTTTTTTTTTAATTTTTTTGGTTGTTTTTCGTTCTGGAAGAAAGATTAGTAAATTTCTTTTCTGAGTTTTATTTACTTTCCCTTCCATTTATTTCAAAAAACAATTTCAACAATTTCTTGCCGGTCTTATCATAAAAATAAAAAAAAAAAAATGACTTAGATGACATTTTCGAAGAAGTTGCCTGCATTGGAAGCAACTTAACTACCCGGTCGGCATTGACTGACGAGTGACGTGACATGGAGAAGGATCACCGATAATCAAGTTGACTTTTTGACACCCACGGTGCCAGAGCCGCGTGGCCCTCCCGGGAACCCTGTGATGACAACTAAGCAATGATTCCACGTTGTCGAATTACAGGGCCGAAACTTCCTCTCAACCTTTGATTGCGGTCGATCTCAGAGAAGAAGAAGAAGAACATCGACGGCTGCCGTTTAAAACTTGGGTTCGGTTGCGTGGGACGAGATAATGCAATCTAATCGCCTACGTGTGAGGAGCTGCGCGCAGACACGTAAGCACATCAGCGTTTTGACCACAAAAATATTGGAGGGCTCCGGACCTTGGGATCTGACTGGATGATTGGCTGGCAATGGGCTGGCTTGTGTGCATCTAAACGAGTCCTCCAAATTCAAACTTTCCTTTTTTTTTTTTTTTTGAAAATTTACATTTATTTATTTATTCAAATACAGCATGTTCGTGTTAGACTATATACATTTTCTAGGCTTTTGGAAAAGCGTGGACTCACCGTTCACCGTCCATGGTGATGAACTCGACGACGACGACGTAAGACGGATGACACGAGGTACAAGAACATGTCCATCCAAATCCTAGTCCCATTAAAATAGAGAGCATAAAAGAAATTAAAAATTAAAAATTTTTATTTTTATTTTTAAGATTTTAACTGTTAATTTAAAAAAGAGATATGGGGTTTATAAAAAATTAAAAAAAAATATGTTTGACAATAAAAATTGAAAAACTGGAATGAGAGTGTGACAAAATGGCATAAAATTTTGAGACTTTTTTAACGACGCGTAATCGATGTGATAAGATTGAACCCTCCACAAAAAGGTTTATTCTGTTTCAAAAAGAAAAAAAAAAAAAACAAAAAGCATAATCCTCCTAATCACAGGTGGTTTTCAACTTGGTCACTTCGAAAATTTCCCCCTTCCGCATCCTCCCGGCTGCTTAAAAATCATCACTTTAGAACTAAAGTCAATAACCCTAAAAAAAAAAAAAAAGAAGAAAGAAACAGAAAATTGAAACGTAGAACTTAAATATGAAAAAATAAAATTTTATGTTACAAAATGCACGTGTCAACATCTTCAAAAAAAAGTATTTGGAACCTCTCTCCCGCCGACGTTTGACAAACGTGGGACATCTGAAATAGCAACAAATGTTAAAAAACTCGAATGCAGCTGAGAGGGAGAGAGAGAGAGAGAGACTCCGGCACGTCCTTGAACTGAACACTGCAAAAGCCTCTAGTTATTTTTTAACCCTTAAAAACACTTTGTTGAACCGCTCACGGGCAAGCCTCACAGAATAAAACCACCCAGCTGATCATCACGATCCCGACAAAGCCTACCGAAAAACACAACAAAGAACGAAGGCTGGTTAAAAGCTCCTCCTGTCTTTCAAACCAAACCAGAAACTCGCTTCTCCGTCTGCAGGGCTTTCATTCCATGGCAGCCAGACCCCAAACCAGTAGCAGCGTCGCCAACAACGACAACCAAAGCCAAAACCAAGCTCAACCCCTGCTCCTCGGACGGTACGAGGTGGGCAAGCTTCTGGGGCACGGCACCTTTGCCAAGGTCTACCATGCCAGGAATGTCAAGACCAACGAGAGCGTGGCTATTAAAGTTATAGACAAAGAGAAGATCTTGAAGGGCGGCCTCATCGCCCACATCAAGCGCGAAATCTCCATCCTCCGACGCGTCCGCCACCCCAACATAGTCCAGCTCTTCGAGGTCATGGCCACCAAGGCCAAGATCTACTTCGTCATGGAATACGTTCGCGGCGGCGAGCTCTTCAAAAAGGTAGCAAAAGGACGGCTGAAAGAAGAAGTCGCCCGGAGGTATTTCCAGCAATTGATATCCGCCGTCGGCTTCTGCCACGCCAGGGGCGTTTTCCACCGCGATCTGAAGCCGGAGAACCTCCTGCTCGACGAGAATGGGAACTTGAAAGTCTCCGATTTCGGCCTCAGCGCCGTGTCCGATCAGATTCGGCAGGACGGCCTATTCCACACCTTTTGCGGAACGCCGGCCTACGTTGCGCCGGAGGTTCTCGCCAGAAAAGGGTACGACGCGGCCAAAGTGGACATCTGGGCTTGTGGGGTCGTTTTATTTGTCTTGATGGCTGGCTACTTGCCGTTTCATGACCAGAACATCATGGTCATGTACAAGAAGATTTACAGGGGTGAGTTTAGGTGTCCCAGATGGTTCTCTCCGGAGCTCATCAGGCTTCTTTCGAGACTCCTCGACACGAATCCCGTGACCCGGATAACAATTCCTGAGATTATGGAAAATCGGTGGTTCAAAAAGGGGTTTAAGCACATAAAATTCTACATCGAAGATGATAGATTTTTTAGTGTTGATGATGAAGAGGAACAGGAGGAAGTGGGTTCTACTCCTGACCAATCATCACTCTCAGAACCCGAGTCTGAAGTGGAAACCAGAAGGAAGGTTACTTTGCCTAGACCTGCAAGCTTGAATGCTTTTGACATTATATCGTTTTCGCCTGGATTTGATTTGTCTGGGTTGTTTGAGGAGGGCGGAGAAGGATCAAGGTTTGTGTCTGGGGCTCCTGTGTCAAAGATTGTGTCCAAATTGGAGGAGATTGCCAAAGTTGTGAGCTTCACAGTTAGGAAAAAGGATTGCAGAGTGAATTTGGAAGGGACTAGGGAGGGTGTCAAAGGTCCATTGACTATTGCAACTGAGATATTTGAATTAACACCACAATTGGTGGTGGTGGAGGTTAAGAAGAAAGGAGGGGACAAAGGGGAATATGAGGAGTTCTGTAATAGGGAATTGAAACCCAGGTTGCAAAAGTTGATGCAGGAAGAATCGGAAGAAACTGCTTGTGCTTCTGCTTCGTCCCATATACCCTCAAGTTCTGGCCTAATACTTGCTGATCCTATAGAGACTGATCCATCGCATTTACCCTCCGATTCTGAATAGGGAGAGTGGAGGAAAAGGGTATGCTTCTTCTCTCTCCTTTTGCTTTGCCAAGGCCTTTGAATGGTCCGTTTTGTCTTTGACTGTTCTGTTGTTCTACCTAGATTATTAGATGCTAATGTATTGTATGTTTTGTTCCTGTAACGAGATGTTGTAGATTAGAATTAATGAGAATGCAATACACATTTCGACTGATCTTGGAAATTGGGAGCTGAGTTATGTGTGTCTATGTGTGTGTTAACCTACGCTCGTGAATGGTGAAATGAAGTTGCTTTGTCATTGTTGATGTGTGAGTATAAAGCACTCTGTGCTGGAAACATAGGTTTGACATATTTTCGTTGAAGAAATTGGATTGTTTATTCAAAAAGGGCATGGAATCATTTTGATTTTTGCCCTTTTGGTTCATTGGCAGTGTGTAATGTTCAATTACTCCAGAGGAATTTGTTGTTTCTGCCACTAAATCTTCTCTTTTCCTCAAGTGTTGTAAGATAATGCCAGTAGCAACCTCTTATATACTTGGAGTTAATGGCATTGGTGGAATAATTACTTATTTGTTTATAATTGATAATCATTTGGGGAGATCATTTAAATAAACATTCTGTGCTCATTAAGAACTGTGGCTATGTATTCTGAGTTAATTACAAGTAATGGTCATATAGGGTACTTCCTTTTAATGCTCTGCTTACTCCCTTACTGCCTTTGGGATGCATTGCATTGGTTGTCTGGTGGCCGGAGGTTCCCCTTTCTGCTGGAGTATCTGGGGCTGAAATAGCCCTGCATTTGGCTTTCTTGCTTGGTATGAAATCAACCCTCATGCTCGGGCCAAATCTTCTGTTATTCTGCGTTGTTTCTTCGCTCTCCTTGTTGCTTTTTCTCTCCTGGCAATTCTTCTCCACTTGGCTAAGTAGGCCACGGGTGTAGGAAAAGTCAGGGAGACTCATATTTGATGGTAACATAGATTGTACCTCTATGTTCCCTCTGGTTGTTGAAGCCAGGCAGAAGTGGCTTATCCACCGAAATATTGGTTAATAACCTCATATAGCTGTGCCATTTCATGGCATTGTCTAGCTCAACGAGTTTGGCAAATAGATGCACTAATCCGACGTGCATTTCTCTAGTCATATGATTCATAGGCAATCCATGGATGATTGTGAAGTAACTAAAAGAAAAAAGATAAAAAGAAAAAGAATTTGACACCAACATGGATGATTGTCAAGTAACAATTCACATTTGAACGTGAGTAGCCTTGTGAGGCAGAGTTTGTAAAGAGAGGTCAACCAATTAGATTGCATGTCTAATTTTGCATATGCCGTGGTTTAGAATTTAGTCTAGATGATTACAACACAAAGCAATCCTTTTTGGCAATGTAATACAATTGAGGCTCCAAATTTGGTGTCAATAGCCTGCCTGGGTTTTGTTTTTGTAGTCAGCTGGGTTAAGGAAAGTTGGTTGCAATTAATTTTTTTAGGTACAACGAAATTAGGTCATATATTTTGTAATAGTTTGAGAAAGTTGAGATTTTAGGGACTTAGTTGTAATTTATTATTATTATTATTATTATTTATTAGAGTATTATTACGTAATAATATATACAAAATAACATAATAGTTGTATAATAAATACTTTGTATTTAATTTTATTTATTTATAAAACTAAATGAATATTAAAATACTTTCAAAAAGAACAAAGAGAATTAGCGTGGCAAATTCTCACGTAAAAAAATGCTTAATTGACTTTAAAATGGACTTTTATGAACAAGTGCAACGCACTTACGCGTGCAGCGCACAGTTGCACATAGCATATTAACAATAATCATGTCTTTTCTTTTTGTTTCTTGGGATGTACAAAAACACCTTTTGTAGGCAATTAAAAATTAGTTAAACACACTTTATGTCCAAAGAATATGTATACTTAAAATAAACATAATTGACTTTGCAGTTTTCTGTCCAAAATGCAGTTATATAACTGCCTAAATAGGATTATGTCTAAAAGGACATAATTGGTAATTGCTTGGGACACAATCAATCCTCTAATCATTACAAAAGAATTCAAATAAGTTATGTTAAATTATATATAAACAAGATTGTACAAAAAAAATTCTCTGTAGTCTTGATTTTAAACTGTATAAATACAAATAAGAAGCTTTATTTTGGATTAAAAAAAAAGCTCTGCACCATCTCTCTGGTAGTCAGAATGTCAACATGAGTTGAGATCGAAGCATCCCTCAAAATCAGGAACATTTGTAGACTTTAAAGGCTGCTAGAAAATACTTTGAAATTTGTGTCCTCTATGTTTCCTTCTTCTTGTCTGAGATTATTGTCCAACCTGCTCCATCCATGTTTAGTCTTGCTAATGTCATATAATATCAATTTTGATTTTTTTTTCTTGAAATTGGTTGTTGACCCTTCTGTTGTTAATGACTTTTGGTGTCACATATGAAAAAGTAGTAAACAAATTAACCAAGAAAAAAAAAAATATATAATAATAAAACAAGGCAAATATCTCAAATATCACTTTATTATTAAAATAATAATTAATAATATAAGTCTAATCAAATATCATAATATCATTTTATTCACAACAACATTAATTTATAATAGTAATTAATAATAAGCAATTAACAATGGTAATAATAATTAACAAACAATTAAATTAAACAGGCCATAAATTAGATATCAATTGGGCGTGGATATCTAATGCACCCCGATGACTCGTTATCATATGATACATAATTTGACTGGCCGTTTGGTATAATTGGGTATATCAATTGGCTAGGGCATGGCTGGTTGTTTTTCATTCCGTTACAACAACAAACAATGGATTAATTGAACGAACAAACCCAAATGCCAAACGTACATGAAATACTAGTCCAGTTGAGAGAAGCCAAGAAAAAGGATTCGTTGCGAGTAAGAAACCCAATGAATGTCATGTCAGTCAGTGTTTAAAAGCTAGAAATCCCCAACATCTGGATTCAAAATAATAATAATAATAATAATAAGGTTTCATTTGGGCGCTTTTTCACAACAAACCGCAGCCCTCCTTTTTCCTTGACAATGGACAACAATGCTATGATAGCCTCTCAATTAATCGTCCCTTATACGCCGCATGAGTAAATGCTCATATTTACGCTTTAGTTATATTACATTTTTTAACATTAATTTTACCAAATTCTCAACTTTCTGATTTTTGATAGATGCTCTTCGTGAGAAAATTACGACTACTTTGATGGCATGAAGATTCAGGCTTATATATTATTCGACTTTTGAGTTTTTTCTGCAAAAATTATTATGAAAGTTTAATTTTTTTGTGATTCATCTTCTTATTAATTTTTTCGTATAATAATAACAATTAAGTATTTAATTATATATTACTAATTTGTTATATTGAATAGTAGTCAAATTATTTGTACCATAATATGTTTACAAATAATATCATCTGAATTCATTATTTACTATATTAATTATTTAATTGACCGTCTACAAAATATTTTTGAAAATTCCGTTTTTATTTTGCGTAAATTTTCACGACTAATACCAAAAAATTAATTATGTTTGTACACAACACGTTTCTTAACCGTCGATTTGTCAATTATAACAGCAAAATTCAACAACGAAACCAAATAGACCCTAAAAATGTGTCACTATTCCTGAAATGCTGGAACTACAACCCCCTTTTATTTTTTTTTCGATATTTTATTTATTTCCTGATGAGTTGGGGAACTCCTGGCCTGTTTTTTTTATTTTTTATTTTTGGCCTCCTCCTGGACGAGGGGTTAGAACTTGAATCCAAGTTCAAAATTTGCATTTTGCTGTCTAACTTTCATTAATTGCAGAATTTACTAGAATAATTGGTGTCTTATTTTTCCGAAACAGAACTTCTAATGCCTTGAAGAAGCCAGCAATATTCTCACAAAACCAAAAAAAAAAAAACAAAAAGCGTATATACTTTTGGCGTTTAGTTGAACGAAGGTGAGGTCGCACCGCATGGCGTGTATTTCAACTTTGGCTTTCACTATCCCGATGACCTGAATGGATCAAGTGGACCCCACATTCCACCCGGCGCTCTCTGAAATATATATACGTCGTGCCTCCTTTTACAAGTCCTTACAATCAACGGTGTTGAAAGAAAGGGAGAAAAAAAAGACGAGAAAGGCTAGGAAATAAGTCAAAGTCGCTATCAATAATTGATTTTTAAAGTCGCTGGAAATTTTCATAGTTGGTAGGATGATATGTTATCACTGTAATAGTTAATCAGGAATTGACGGTTGCTAATTTGAAAAGCAAATAAGAAAGATACGCACGTCACATCTGGGAAGATATGTTATCACTGTGAAGGTCCTTTTGTCGGCTAATAGTTAATCAAATATCGACGGTCGCTAATAAGCGCATTTCCTTCTGAAAAGCGAATAATCGAATCATTTGAACACTGTGGAATTAAAAATTTTGAGTTGGGGGTGACAACGACGACATTAATTAAACAAAAATAAGTCTTATCAGTTTCATCAAAAACAGAGAAATGGGTTGGCGCAATGGCCCGAAATCGACACAGGCGTCCAAGTCATCCTTTGGGCCTTAAAGCATAGCGGGGATGGGCTGCCAACGATGTCTCGTTGCCCTGACAGGAATTTCTTCGCCTGCCTCCGCGACAACATATGAGCTGACCGAGTTTTAATATGTTGAGAACTTGATTTCATAACCTAATCTTATTTAATTAGAATTTGGTTAATACGTTAACCTTAACATATTGATATCAAGCTAGGCCTTCCAGTAATTTGTTTAACAGGGGAGTCCTAACACGTTGATCATTTCGTCAACCCAAGGCTTTGACTTTTTGAGCTGTTGAAACGTTGCTCGTTGACACGAAGCAAACAATGGAAGAGGTGAAAATAAATCACAACAAAATAGAGCTAAAAAGAAAGGCAAATCTCCATTTTAGTAAAACTATGGATCAAGTTTTGCGGGGCATAGTAGAACATTGCCAATTTATCATTGCATTACCGTGACATACATCAAAAGTGGCCAGCTTTGTCTCGCCTCTCCTACTTCGCCTCCCATAAACATCCTCTGGAATTTTTGAGAATATTCAGGCTTTAGACTTTTTAAAATGATCATCCCCAGCTGCAAACGCATCTTGATGATTTGGATGAAGGATTTAAATTTTCGAGTATATATGCAGTCATCATTCATGACTAATACCAATGGAATTACGACTAATTTTGTGTTGCATTAACTACCGTTATGGTACGCATTGATATCGTTATTGCAGGATCGCAATCTGGTATCCTGGCCTAGAATTTGGCATGGAAATTGTAATTACTCTTTTTTGTTTTTTTTTTCGTTGGGAAGGAAAAAAAAAAAACAAGAATGAGACCTGAAAGACAGAGAAATTAAAGCAGCCAGGAATAGCGTACACTTGGATGGAAAGCAACTCTCCTATCCAAGAAAAAAAAAAACCCTATAAGCAGGTTGTAAGCTATACCTGCTGCTGTTCACCTCCCTGCCATTTCCAAACTATATCCTTGAGAGAAGGCTTCAAGTCCTGGTTACAGAATTTCTTGTACTCCAATGTATCCCCATTTGTTTTCTTCAACTCAACAATATAAAAGGATGGCGTGACTTCAAAGATTTCTGCATCGATTGCAAGTTGCCCTTTTCTCCCCTCCCTGCTGTCCTGCAGTTGTAATGTCCCATCTTTCTTCTTGAAGTTGAAACTCTCAGTCATTGCTATTTCCTCGAATTTCGACACGATTGCTGATGCGGGCTTTCTGGTGCTGAATCTTGCCTCCACTCTCTGATCCCTGGTGCCCTGCTCAAACAGGCCTGACAGATCAAACCCTTTTGAGAGGGAGATGATGTCGAAGGCATTGTAATAGGCTGGCCTCACAGGGCTTCTGGTAGCCATTGCTTGGTCGTCAGAATTGCTTTTGGATTCAAATGAGGGTGATGGTGATGACGACGGCTCAAAGGCATCCAGGACATCCCTGAGCATGGAGGACCTGTCTTGGCCTTGAGGGGATGGTGGGGTTTCAACCTTTTTGTATCCTTTCTTGAACCACAAATTGTCCATTATCTTTGCTATGTCTATCCTTGTACATGGATTAGGATCAAGAATTCTTGCAAGAAGCTTTCGGACTTCTGGATGAAACCAATTAGGACACTTGAAGTCTCCTCTGGTTATCTTCCTGTAAAGCTCCATGATATTGAGATCATGGAAAGGAAGATAGCCCGCCAAGAGAACAAAGAGCACGACGCCACATGACCATATATCAGCTTTAGCCCCATCATAGCCCTTCTTGCTTATGACTTCCGGTGCGACATAAGCCGGAGTTCCACAAGTTGTGTGGAGGAGGCCATCCTGCCTCCTTGACTCCATCAACGCACTCAAGCCAAAATCTGATATCTTGAGATAACCATTTTCACCAAGGAGGAGATTTTCAGGCTTGAGATCTCTATGGTACACCCCACGGCTATGGCAGAAATCGACGGCGCCAATCAATTGTTGGAAATACTTCCTGGCAACATCTTCCTTGAGCCTCCCTTTGGCAACCTTGTTGAAAAGCTCACCACCTCTAACATACTCCATGGCAAAATAGATCTTGGTCTTGCTTGCCATGACCTCGTAGAGTTGAACGATATTTGGGTGCCTTACAAGGCGCATAACGGAGATTTCCCTCTTGATTTGATCAATCAAGCCACTCCTCAAAACCTTCTCTTTGTCAATAACTTTAATGGCCACGCTTTGGCCAGATTCGAGGTTCCGCCCATGGTAAACCTTAGCGAAGGTCCCTTGCCCGAGCAAACGGCCTAGCTCGTACCTCTTCATCAATATGGCACTTTTCTTCTCCATGTCAAATGGTCCTTTATTTCAGAAGTATTAGTGCTGTGATCCTAATGACCGAAGAATTGCCTTCCATTGCCTTCTGACATGATCCCTCTTAGCTATATCCTCTGGCCAAAAGGGATCCAAGAAGAGCACAGAAGAAGCCAAAGGGCTATAGAAAAGCAAAGGCAGCTAAAGCCTTCGAAGCTTCACCGCGCATAGGGCCCGGACGGCAAATGACAATCACTTGTTGAGAGAAATAAATTAGGCAATCGCTCGCTTGGTCCCGAAAAAAGAGGAGTTGAAATTCACTATTAATACATGGGTATATGCTTGTATTGGCTCTAACAAAATAGCAACAGCATACTCATTAACAGAATCCAAATTGTGGCCAAATTGCTATTGGATAAATATAGAAACAGTTGGTTTTTTTTTTTTTTTTAAATAATGGCTCCTGTATACCCTATCTACTATGTATAGCAGCTGTGCAGGCCAGGCTCTGTATCCTGGAACTTAGAAGTAGTACAATGCTATTAAGAATGTTGGAATAAATTCCATCATTCTTTATATTCGCAAACTATTTAACGTTTTTATGCAAGAAAGCTTCTGATTCGTCCAAATTACATTGGAGAGCAAAAGAAAAGAAGTGTCGAAATGGGAATGGTTGTGAGTAGAAGCGGTGGAGAAACCACATGAGACATAGAAAACACAAGGTGGTGATGTGCATGTGTGTGTAATATATGTAATCGCATACACCCACATAGATAGAATGGTTTTATTTATTTACTTTCACCGAGATGGTGGCCAAACATCAGTATTTCAATATTTAACCACCAAATAACTCCAACCTAAAATCAAAAGGTTCTTAAAATAGTATCTCTACTACTGTGTTACAGGTAGGAGACAATATATAGATTGTTTTTGCATATCTTGGGCTAGCAAACATATAAAATTGCAATTTAGATAAACCTGACCTCATTCTAAGTTGATATAGGTTCATTTCAGCACTAATTAGGAAAATAAAAGTTAATATTTAGAACCTTAGCTACCGATTTTTAGCTGTAGTGCCCAATGAATGGTATGCTCCCTGTGACGTATTCATCATATTCTTATTTTATTTTTATATTTTAAACAATGGATCAATCATCGAAATTACCTACAATGACTTCTATCTCAATTGTTAGTCTAGTCAATCGCTATTTAATGTGAAATAATTTTGTTAGGTGACCATTCTCACAACAATTGACTAGAATCGACAGAAGGCTCCTACATAGCTTGATGTGTATCTACCATTCAACATCATCCATTCTATTAACAAGAGGCAGGCGGGGAAATGCTACTAAAGAAGAAAGTCAAAGTATTGCACAATTTAATTCCTTACAACGTCATTAACAAGAAGAAGATGGTATCATCAATTTTAGTTTAGTAGTGGGTAATAATGCAGATATGCTCTTCAAGTGTCATTTCGGAGTTATGGTATATGTATATATATATATATATATGATAATAGACGACATCAGGAGAGATTGCTGCTTAAAACTTTTGATATAACAGGTTTACAATTTTGAGCAATCAAATTTATCTGTGCCTAAAAAGCTTCCTGTGGATTAATATCTAGTGGAACAAGATGCAGAAAACATTTCCACAACACATGACAAAATCCATTACACTTGCATGTGGTTTCTTTCTTTCCCTCATCCTCCCAGCCCCTCCCCGACTCGCTAAACTTCGTAGGCATAATGGCCTTTGCATTTATGGGGAGGTCAATTGAACTTGGGTGTATATTAGCTGTGTCCAATATTACTATATATATTTTCATCTCATGCAGTGCTTCGCAACACAAATTCAAGATCTATCTACAATACAACTTGACCACTATATTAGACAATTAGTTTGCATGTGGTCAGTGTTGTAGATACGTGTGTTAAGTGTTGGAATTATTGTTCAATGAAAGATTGTTACCATAACAGTCATTCGGCGTCATCTTTCTTAAAAATGAATAGTGAGTCCATGTCTGTAGCCAAAAAATGACTAAACCATGCCATATTCTTTAATTCTCCACTATTGCTGCTTAACAAAAACAAGCAGAGTGACATTCACAGATATTAAAGTCTTACAGAAGAGTTTCTTGTTCAATGACTAATAATTCTTAGTTTTTATTTTTTTATTTTTATAATGACTCATCTTGTCTCAATTTATGATGGGGTGTTAACAGCCTGATAATCGATCATGCCATAAATCTTTTATAAATTATTACCGTAGAACCCTCTCCCACAACATTATTCAGCGAAGAATACAAATGCAAACATTTAGTAGCAGAAGAAGACAGAAAGAACAGGCCAAAGTGGCTAAAATAGTGCAGCAGATTATGATCCCATTGGCTGTTAAGGATTTGTGATGATGTGAACAATCCCCGAGGAGGACCACCAATATCCTCCATTTTTTTTTCCTTTTTCTTTTTTCCAAATTACTCTCGACTAGTAGTATTTGAACTAGAGACAGATTTTAATATCAATGAACTAGAACTCATTGATATAACCACCAACGTCCTCCGATTAAGTCATCCGGCATGGTCCATGTCTATGTGGGGGAGGCCCCAAGACCAATGGACTCATATCGCCTATTGTGGCCACAAACAAGAAATTCAATCCGCCGAAAACTATGCGGCGTATAGTTGGGCTGCGAGGAGCACGGAGATTATAATACTGAGTTTTTTTTTTTTTTTTTTCCATCAGATAACAAGAGATATTGTTGTTGGAGCAAAATATACTGCACTTTTGTTATTGAAAATATGCTAATATATTATTTTTTAAAAGATAAACTATATTTTTCCCATTAGAAGACAAGGGATACACCCGCACGCCCGACCAGGCCTACACTGTACTCGGTGGTCTTTTAGAAAATCTCTTACCATCACATTTTGTCTAATGTTTCATGTTTAAGCTTAGAGGAATGGAAACCATTTTTGTTTTGTGATATTGATTGTTGTCTCTTATCTTCGGACCAAAGAATATCAACTGGGTTCGCTTTGGTCAGCTTGTCGTTAACCTCAATAAGGACAAATTAACTTGACCAATAAATTTTTTTTTCTTTTGTTAATTAACTTTAATTGAGACTTAAATTCGAGATCCTCAACTTTAAATTCAATTTAAACTATAACTCATTAGTTACCGATATATATTGATAGCCATCAGACCGATTCAGCTTTCATACCAGAGAAAGGACAAGGTGTTCAATCCAAAAATGACTGGACTGATCTGTTTGACCCAGGAGCGACCCATTAATCAGCCTGACCCAATGAAAATAAACATCTGTTAGTGTCGCGGCAAACCCATTTTCTCTTCTGGGTTTGTCTTCTTTTGGACGAATTTTACAAATAATAAATTAATAAAACATTTGAAATAGATATAAAATAAATACTGATTTATTATTACAGTATATATTAATTAAAAATGACAGTTATGATAAACTGGTATACATTGTTTAATTTTTGTGTCTCCCTAATCAAGTTTCATGTCAGGAGTTGTCTCTACAAAATATATGCGTTTAGTCAGACAATTTTATAGCTGTTAATGCTAAGCAACTCTATGGAGCGACTACTCTTGGCATTATTGCTGGTGATGCGCACCTCTTATCAACGTCATTCGCTCATTTTTCCATTCACCATGTTCCCAGAGATTGCAATGAAGTAGTTCATGCACTTGCTGAAGAAGCTTTGAAGCATATAGGAGATATTGTTTGGAATGAGTCTAGCCATAATTTCTCTTTAATTGCCAGTGATGTATATAGCACATTGTTATGAATAAAATCTCCGTCTTTGCTTAAAACGAAAAAAAACAAAAAAAGTTCATTCATATGTCATGTCTAATTTAAGCTGAGAGGAAATATTGAGGGAAATTGAGACGTAAGGAAGAAACCCTTTTGGGGGAATATGGAATTTGGACTTTATTCTGCTCTAAGTTTAGGACCTTATTGGATAGTTAACAATGATATTGTATTACGAAAATATTTGAAGGATATGAGATAGGTAGACGGAATAAGATTAGAATTATCTATTGTAATTGATTATAGTGTTTTTATTTTTTTTTTTGAATTTTTTATTTAAATTTAATAATTTAAATTTTATTTCATTTATTGTGTTCATTTATTCCGCCATTGCATTAAGTGTGGTTTTACACCAGCCCCTTATGGTTAACAGTTTTTGGTTAGACACTCGGGTAATTTCACGAAACTTTAATTTGTGTTTTTTGGGATTTCATTAGGTGTGCTATACCAACCAAAAAAATCTAAGTAGGAATAGTAAATAGCTGTAGACAGGTAGATCTATTGTTAGAGTGACCGGTAAGAAATTATTTGCACTTGACAGGAATCGAATTCATGAACTTTTAGGACCTATTGCTCATGACTACAAGCTCTGGAGTGCTTGAGCCAATTCCTTTTCGAGTTGAAATTTCCAAATATATCTATTATAGCTAACTGCATAGCAAAAGAAAATTAAGGATCAAAGAGAAAAATAAGGAAGAATTCAATACACTAGTTCTGATCATATAACATATATAGCTAATTATTTATATGTATGTTGTAGACACTTTTAACAGTGTTCTACAGAATTCATGTAGTCCGCACTTCTACCATGCAAATGATCCCTCCCAGAGGTGCAGCTGCTTGCCTGCAGCCAGGTAATCCACTGCTTGAACTGGGCTTAAAATGGTCATCAACTTCGCAGTCATCATGATCAAGTCCAATATCAGTTGTCTGGCTCTGACGACTCTGACCCTTGGGGTCATCTTCTATGTCCTCTTGCAGATTTGCCAACTGGTTTGTCGGTTCCTCTTCCTCTCTCACAACTTTGGGCTGCAAATTGTTCAAGGATTTCGTCAATACCTGAAGTAATGGCTCCTGAATACAGCCCAAGAAGATCATATTCTGCGGGTTCGGACTGAACCTGCTGTAATCCATACAATGAGTAGACGAACCTGACGTACGTGGAAGGTCTGCAGCCTGCTAGCCAGAGCTGGGAGTTCTCAAAGGAGGAGTTCGATCAGGGTGCAAAGAAGGCTGACACACCTTTGCTGGCAAGTTGGGTCCGCTGGTTCAAGCAGTCCTGTAAATGCTTTAGGATCCAATTACATGGACCGGGTGAAGGACATGGGGCATTAACGGATTCTTAAAATTTTATTTAAGAAAAAAGAATAAGGTGTATAATAAGATTAAGTAGAATGTGCAATAACTTACATGTAAATATATAACAAATGTTGTTATATATTATAAGTTAATTATTATATATTTTATATTGGATAATAATTATGATACATTTTATATAACTTATTATATATTTTATAATTTCTTTAAAAATATATTTACACCGTTGAATTCGTGTTTATATCTGGCAGTCTACTTAGTTTTTTTCAAATGCTTTATGCTCTTGAATCTGAGTTGAGTGAATTCGCTTTTAGGCTGATTGCTTAGTGTTGTTCTGGCTCGGAGAAGCTGGGCAAGGTCTAGTTTTTGGAGGATCATCCGTTGAAGAAGGCATTTCAACGGGAGAGTCGGTGAGAACTTAACTCTCTCATACATTAATAGTTTTTCAGCACTTTCAGGCTCAATTTTATTTTTTTATAGACAAAAAAAAAAAAAAAAAAAAAATATACGTATATTTCACGGTGCTTTAACTTGGGGCAAAAAATACAATGCACATATATCAAAGGCAGCGATTGCCAGGCGATTCATGTGGCGGTGCTTTAACTTGACCCCACTTGTGAACACAAAGGTTCAGCTCCTTGCTTGCAGCCAGGCAATCCACTGCCTGAGCTGGATTCAGAATGCTGATCAACTCCTTAAGCGTATCGGGCCCGTTGCCTAGTTCCAGGGGCTTGGAGGAGCTCGTCCAAGTCTAGTTTTTGGATGTTCATCCATTCAAGGAAGCAAGCACGGGAGTGGTCTTGGTCGTCGCTCGCCGTCGAAAAGTTGGTGAAAGATGTGCAAAGCCAGTTGCAAGCTAAAAATGACTTGACTTCCGATCTATGCTGTGCAGACAGTTCTTGAACTAGAATCCAAAGGGCATGTGGGTCTTGGGTTTAGTGCATGACTGCTTTGTCTTGGATCGTTGTCTAGATCTTCTTGGGACTAGTATTTTCTTTTAATTTTTGATTAAATGAATTAAAAAAATAAATTTAATTAAATATAATTAATTTTTATATTAAATATAAAATTTTAATGTAATATAAAATATTTTATATATAATATAAAAATTAATTATATTTATTTAAATTTATTATTTATATGTTCACTTAAATTATTATTATTTTTAATTATTTGATTAGATTGGCTCGTATTATGATAGTTTTGAATTGATTTATATTAGAATTTATAACCCAAAAATTTGAATTTCTTAGGTTTAAGAATGACAAAAGTTGAATAGCCAAATAAATGAGTTGGTTTGTTTTCATATTCGTCCTAAGAAAGAAAAGAAATAATGATATATCTACTCATTATGATCCCTTAATATTTGTGTAAATTCCATAACATATCTTTGTTTTGTTAGTTTATTTTTGTAGCTTATTTCATAAATTTTCAATTCAACATATCAGCTTTAATACTCCATATTTTATTAAATTAATTTATTTATTAGCCAACTACATTTATAAGGATGTGACAAATTTACTTTTATGCAATATCTATTTTACCGAACATGATACAATTTGAAAAATAAAATTTATAATATTTATGCCAAGAGATTAAACTTTACCAAGAAGATATATTGGTTATGTGTCTCAAGTTTGATCAAGTTTTATTACAAATTGCAAGTAATTATGTTCTTCGACTTTGACAAGGTTATATGGAGCCGTTTTGATATGCTAATGAGCTTTTATAGATGTGAGTGTTGCTCGTTTGTTTAAGGATGTAGTAGTAGGTTCACAAAACATGGGAATGCTAGTAAAGGTGCGTTCAGTTCTTTAAAAAACAAAGTTGATATTGCTTTCTTACTCTACTAATAACATGAATATCAAGTGACTTTGTTGTTCTTTAGTGGGGGTGGTTTAAAGCCTTTATCTTATAGACTTCTTACACTTGTCATTCAGACAAATTAACATTTGCCTTTTTAGAGTGACTGTGCTAAGCGATTTGGAGGTTTTGTTGACATTTAACTTAATTGAAGAGAGGGAGACAGTGTTAAGTAAAGAGAAGGGGTGGCTTTAGGAGCACTTTTAAAGTATCTATCCCTAGTCTCCAGGTTGTGTGAGGTTTGATTGGTGATTATGGGTGTTAGTGGTTGAACTACTCTTTATAAGTGGAACTATGACTTCTTGTCTTCCCTTATGAAATATTAGGGTCTCTTCTTGGGCTTTGAGGAGTAATTAGAGAAGAAAGTGTGGTTAGATGTTTGTTGCTTCGTGATCTTGATCCCAATGATATCAATATTTTAATTATGGTGAAAGTAAAAATTGGTGGTTCTATTGTCACTCTTTGATTGCATTGTGAAATGGTTTTAAGAATTCTAGGTTTGTTGAATTGCCGAGATAATGGGGATATGAATTTTGTTATCGATTATTTTGTTTCTAGACCATTATGAGGGGCAAGGAATTGTTGTATTAATGGTAGAGGGTTGAACGTGGTTATAAATAATGTTGCTTATGACTTATCAAAGTTGAACTATGATAGGGAGACTTTGGCTTAAATGGTGAATTGTGGAGGCAAGTTTTTGGCTTGGAAGTTGGCTAATAAGGTTCAAGTTGAGTAAAAGGCTAAGGATGATTGGTGTCCTATATTGAAAAAGCAAAACTTATCTTCAAGGTTTCTTAGGGGTAGTTGACATTGTGGTGCCTTGATGTTTAACTATAAGAATTGTTTGATTGAGATTTATTTCATCATGTAAAAGAGTTTGTGGCTAATTTACCATATTTTGGGAATGATGGTAATTTTAATAATAGGTTTTGCATGGATGAGCTCAGGGTTTTTTTCACATAGGCAACAGGGAGTCAAAAAATAATGAGTGATTTAATTTAAGGGACAGATAAGCTAATGGGAGGTATGAAGGGTTTAGTGTAGACCTAAGGGAATATTTGGAAACTGTGCCCTTTAAATAGACAACTAGATGATATAATAGTGCCAAGTAAGAACATAAGTTAGTTTGTCAAGAATGTGAATGATTTAGGAGTAGTAATAAGTCCCTCGTTTGCAATAAGTGTAAAGGTGAGTATCTTGCCAATGACTTGCTAGATTCATTCAAAAGGACTTATTACAACACCAAAAATTACCAACTAATTCTTCTCTTTATTTTATTATGCTAACCAAAAAAGTGCTCTTAAAGGATGAATAACTCTTAAATGACTATATTAGATTCTGGAATAGGTTATTGTGTATGAAAGTTTTAGAGGTATTAAAGGTTGGATAATTTATGGGCTTGTAAGTGGTGGGGGAAGATAGTGTTGCTATTACTTAGCTTGCCTCGATAGAGACAGATCTAGAAGGGAAGTAATAGTAGGTATGTTGGTGGGTTAAGGTAGAGATTCTTTCTTATTATGATTATTACATTAGTTAATGTTCGTGGGTTGAAAAAGCCCAATAAAAGATAAATGAATGGGTATATTTTTAAACTAAGTTTGTTCAAACATCTAATTAAGTTAGTGTTGCAATAGGTATAGGGTCTTTTTGGTATTTAAATGGTAGTTATTAAGGTAATTGAACAACAGAAAACTTAAGCATTTTTTTGGACTTTTTGATATTTAGCTTATGTATTAAGTTTGTGGTTTACTACTTTATTATTTTGAAGGGGTTAATTATTCCCTTATGAAAAAGGTTGTTTTTGTTAATATTTATGTTCCTAATAATTTTGCTAAACAATGAGTGTTATGGGATGAATTACAATTCTTAAAAGATAAATTTGATGGTTGATGTGCCTGAGAGGTGATTTTAATAGGGTATTAACTGAGAACCAATGGATATAAGTGTTGGATGATAAATTAGCCATTTAATGTTTTAATGAGTTTGTATATGATATGAAATTAATTGATTTGCTGATACATAATTGGAAGTTCACTTGGAGCAACTTTAGAGAATCTTTGATGATGAGTTGGACAAACAAGATCTTAATTAATGAGGGGTGGGTTGAGGTTATGTTGAGACTTAAGTTGTGGGGGGCACATTGTAACTTTTTTGATCATTTTGGTGTTTGCATTAGAGTTAAAAGTACGAATTGAGACCTTATGTCATTTCGGTTCTTTAATCATTAGTTGAATAATGAACAAGTTAACATAGGGATTCATGTTGCATGGGGGAACTCTATTATCAGTACATCTCCAAGTTGAGCTATTAACAATAAATCAAAAGAAGGGAAAGAATTTCTCTAGTTGTGGAGTTGTAATGAATGGGAAGAGAGATTGGGAGAGAGAGAGATGGGACAATAAAATGCTAATATTTAAATAAACAAGCTTATATTGAAACAAAAATCGTAGGAAAGTCCTTTTTCAATGGTTGAAGTATAGGAAGTGGTACGAGACCGTGATGACAAAAGGCACCAGGTCCTTTTCCATTCCTTTCTCCTTTTATCCATTCATTAATCTTTCCATATTTTCTATCCTTTAAGACAAATTGAGCATTAATTTATGGTCTATGTCAAGATCATTATTTTATGTTAATTTTAGCTGAAAAAGAAACCTTCTTATAGCTTGTTCATGTCATATGTGAAATATTTACTATATATTTCATTTGTCGTAAATACGATATCATTTAATGTTTATAATTTCCATTGATGCATACATGTTTGTGGTATAATAACTTTAAAAAATTGTTTGATTTAGTTAATAAGTAAATTGTAAAGAGTTCAAGGTTTATAATATTTCTTTTATTCATGTTATTCTTCTATATATTTATCTCATTTATCTTTTTAAATTTACTTTATCTCTTGTACCAATTATAAGTTATGATATGTGACAAACATGAGACTCATGTTTAATATATGAAATAATGATTTTGCTCAAAAAAAGAAAAAAAAAAACAAAACAACAAAACAAAAAGACTAGTGTAGTGTGCAATTATATTATTTATTTTTGTTATGTCAAATAATTACTTTGTGAGAAATTTTTTTTTTCTTATTAAGTCAACATATTTTATAAAATGAAGTGAAAATGTTTGATAAGATTAATTACGTATTAAAGCTTTAGAAACATGTTAACCTATAAAAGTTGCTATTTTATCTAAATTCAAAATTGGGCACTTACTCATCATTTAAGAAGTTTTGATTTTTCATTTATAATATGTTCTTCTTACTTCTTTTAATGTATTTTTTTTTTACATTATGATTAAGTTTTGCCTTTGTTTACTATTTCAATAGTGTGTGTCTTACAATGTTTTCCTTTGATGCTATCCCCTTATCTTTGCTTCCTTCAATTGCATTTTGTTATTGTTTTTAAATTAGATGTGTATAATTTCATCTTTTAATGATGAACTTTTTTTTGTATTTAAGTTATTGCTTATAATCATTTAAAAACTACCTAAGTTTTTTGATAAAACAACTTACTATATACTTTTTTGGTTGCTTAATATTCTTTTCCTTAAGTTGTCTAATAACTTATGATATACATTAATATGATTTTGGATACTCTTTTCATCAAACATATGAAAGTGCAAATAGTTAGTACCATGAAAATTTTAGGTATTAATATCCTTTAATGGTGTCTAATTTGATATTTATTTTTGTCTAATTTTAGTTTCAAATTTATATTATTATTCTTAATTAAATTTGATTTTATGCAAATTTTACTTTTTTTTATTGGAAGGAAACATATTAAATAATTTGAATCAAATTTGGGCTATAAAAGGAAAAAATATGACAAAAGAGCAAAAAAGAAAATAAAAGAATCAATAAGAGATGTCCTGACTTAACTTAAAGTTATTTTTAAAGAAAAATCCTATATCAAATGAGAAATTAAAGTCATTCAAAATTTTGTATTAAATAGTATTTTAAGCATCACTTTTACTTTATATTCCAAATCAAATGATTCTCATGTTAAAAGAAAACTAAGAGATAAAACCATAATTTTAGTTTGCATTAATATGTGATTTAATTTCTATATAGTATATCAATTTCAACCTTTAGAGACAGTTTAAAGATCTTTTCAAGATTGACTAAAAATACAATACTTAAAAAGAAGAAGGGTTGTTACAATATGAGATGAGTATGAAAAGTAAAAAAAAAAACAATGAACAAAAAGAGAGAAGGGACAATAAAGAGAAGAAAAAAAAAAAGCAGAAAGCAAGAAAAAGAGGAGTGATGACAACATTAAGAGAATGACTTTAAAACTATTTCAACAATTTGTTTTTTAAAAAATTTTCTTTTTATGACAAGTATGTATCATTGTTTTTAATATTTTTGAAAGTGTGATTATCTTTTTAATTGATTTGATACATATAATTGAAACTGAGATGAGATGTACAATAATCCTTACCATTAATTGAATGAAATATATAGATGTACAAATATGATTTATGCAATAGTGATGAGTGATTTGAAAGTTGCTACTTAAACTTGAGTTTTTCCTAAAACTTAATACTTTTTTATTTATTTAAATTTACATAATAGATAAAAGGTAAATGTAACATATCTTAAAAAAGAAAATTGAATAATGTAAAAAATTTTGCTATGTTATTAATAGAACATTTTCTTAATAATACTTTAGCTAAGAATTATATGTAAATTTGGTATAGTGAATCGATGACTTAGTATCTTTTAATCTTAGTTTACTCTCATTATTTAGTATTTATTTATTTTTAAGATTTTGTTTATTTCTCTTTAGTTTTTTAATTTTTATATTCAATCTTCCAAATAAATTATTTTGGTACTTATTCAATCATAATCCTTAAGGGATGATATTTTATTCACTTTTTATAATTTCTATGTGATTAATGTAGCTGTTAGTAGTTATTCACATGCATTATCCTTAACTATGTAGTTCTTATTTATTTTATCCCATATTTCTTTAGCTTTTTTAGAAGAATAATAAACATAAAAAAAATTTGTTAGACAGTATATTAAGAATTACATGATGATAGATTTTATTAACTTTTTTCCTAGCATGAAATTTCTAGTTTTCAAATTCTAATTTTAAATGAGTTTGGTAAGGGCAAAAGTAATCCCCAAAATTTCAATTTTGGAATTACTGACAAGAGATTAAAGGAAAATAAGCCAATTAACAACTGTTTGTATTTATAATAGAAAATATAATTTAACCTCTTAGGGGTCAATAAAAAATGACTAATTTTACCATGTGACTTCACAATCAAGCCTCCTATATTTGACGTAGGCTTGGGCATTTATATGTGTATAAGGCCTCCTTTGAGTGTCAACTTTTGCAAATTTTATAATTAATCATTAATAAATTGCTTTGGCTTTGCTCTCTTTTCCAACATTAGAGTTGGTATTTTAAAATACACTAATTTACATTATATATTGATAGCTCAAGATTTAACTTTGGATTTTACATTTTAACTAATTTTCTTTAAAGATGAAAACATTATAACTTCTAGCCAAAGGCATCACTACTTTAAATTTCAAACTTTTATAATTTGTTATCTACTAAGTGTTTTTATGTGTTTGTGTTGTTTCCCTTCCTAAAGTAATTAAAGATAGGGGTGAATTTGGTTTATTCTGTTGATTGTTTGACCTACACTTAATTTTAACTCCAAATAATAATAATAATAAGATAACAAGTAACAAATAAAAAATGAATAGTAAGTAAGTAATACCAATAACTAAAAGTAAATAAGACAAGGGAAGAGAGACCCTGTACAATGATTTATAGTGGTTTGTCTTAAAGCAGAAGTTTATGTCCACTTCTTAAAGTTTATCCCTTAGGAGTTTAACTTTACCAACTCTTTTTTCTTTTGTATAAAGAAGATAACCCTTTATGTTAGATTACTTTGAATACAAACAAGTTTTTGTGAAACTTTCACCAGAACCAATAGTTTTTAATAAACTTAAAGACTTATACTTTATTACTTTTCATTATAGTACTCATACTCATTTCATAATTACAACTTAAACACTCTTACTTTTTTCATAATCTTAACTTTTCACTTTAAAACTCTTGATTTCACTTTTATGATCACTTTTCTTTTTTCACTAAATGTATATAATGAAAAGCTCTTCTTCTTGTCTAGCTCTCTTATTCTCTTTCTTTATTTATAAAAGAGTTTTATAACCAACAAACTAATTATTGGAAATTGATTTTTTTTCCATAAATAAAATCAATTTTTAAAATAAGAAACTTTTCTTTTTGATGCATCAATCGATTGCAACACTTAAATTAGTTGACTAGCCAAAAATCTTTGTAACATTTTCAGGCTTTTGCACTTTCAGTTTGTTTAGTCTTATCAGTTGACCACAGTTACTCATTAGGTTGATTGACTTGAAATCTCTATAACTTCTACAACGTTGAAACTTTTAACTTTTAAATTACCTTCAATTAATTGCAACCATTTATTAGGTTAATAAATCTAAAATCTCTATTACTTTTCTTTTCTCAACTTTATTGGTATTTGGTTGACTACAAAGATTGATTTGGTTGATTGATTCAAATTCTTTATTACTTGTCTCTTTACAACATTTTTAGTGCCTAGTTAACCAATCTAAATTCTCTTTTTTTTCTACTTTTCTTTTACTTTTCTTCTTTTGTTTGTTGATTGGCTTGTCAATACCATAAGTTAATTGATCTTAAATCTTTATCAATTTTGTATCTTCATGATTCTTTCCATCTTGTATTGAGATCACTAAAGATCTCACGTAATACCTTTTTATAAATAAATCTTTGATAAAGAATAAGATTTTTATGCCATTTTTAGCTCAAATTAAATTTGAAATTAAAAAATCTTTCCATAGTAAGTATGGATCAAGATAATAACTATCCAAATAAAAATAATACTTGCTTAAAAAATACTCATATCAATCAAATATAAAGGACACGTCAAAACATTAAGTAATAAAACATAACACATGATCCTACTAGTTTTAATGATCTCCCCCATAAATCACAACAATCTTAACAATCTCATTTTTAGTCTCAATAATATTTCCTTTTTTTAATGATGATAATAATGATTGATTGGTATGTAATAAGATGAACAAAAGAATGCAATAACTTCCTTTGAATGTATGCTTTCCCCCTCGCTAATGTAATCAAAGGAACAAGATAATAATTGATCAATCAAAAACATCAATGGTCATTCAAGCAAAGGTAAGGCATAATATCAGAATAAACATTAAGCAAACTTTAAGAAATCATAGATGACAAAGCAAATAATAAGTATAAGTAACGAAGTAAAAAATTAAAATATAGTCATTTAGAAATAAAAAGTTGAAAGGTTTATTAAGAGGTGAATGGGTGAAATCAAATGTAAGGTTAGATCAAAGTTTTATCAATCATCATTTCTCTTTTTTCTTTTGGTATCATCAAGATGAATTTAAGTAGCTTGTAGAGTTAGGATTTCACTGCTTTCTTTTCTTAGAGCTCTTTTTATAAGAACCTTTTTCTTCAATAATCTAAGGATAAAGGCATAATTGTTGCAATATTCTTTCATAAAGTCTTATAACTTAACCTTAATCTTATCCACATGATCCATAAGCTCGTTTACATTCTTTTTAAGCTCATTGATTTTCTTAGTCAAGAAAGTTATATCAATGTTGGCTTGGGGAAGAGTTAATGAACTTGATGTTGTAGGGGCTATACTTGATGGCCCTGAACTTAATCTTAGTTCCTTTGAAGGTGTAGACCATTTTCTTTGACTTTGCACTAAATGTATCTATTTAAGGGTAATATTATTAATGAATTGACCCAAGTTGACATAAAAAGGGGTCTTTTTAGTAATAGGTACACCAAGTTTTAAAAGCAAATAACTTAGATGCATTATATAGGGGAACCTTTGAACTCACTCTTTTTGTACTTTCTTAATAACTTTCATTATGTGTTTTGATAGATTAAACTTCTCGTTCTTCAACAAGTAAGATAAAAGGCACATGTCAGAAAAAGTCAAGTAGTCATAGTAATCACTTTTAAGATATTACACGCAATAATCCTTTCTATGATTCTTAACTTGAGTAACAAAAAATATGCCTTATAAGGCTTCTTGATATTATCACTTTCTGCACACAACTTAGCCTATCCTTCAAATGTGATATCCATATGTTCTTAAGCACTAAATCTACCCACATTCTATGAATCATGCCATGTAAGACAACCACTTTCTAATGGCAGATTCAAGTAATCTATAATCATTTTAGGAATAATTTTTACTTTCTTTCCATACATATAAAAGGTGATCATAGTGCAATGCTTGTTCACTGTCATGTTTTCAAAGAAGTATTTGATCATTTCAGTATAAAATTTTCCTCTAAAGGTAATAAATCTAATCCATTTTTAGAAAGCAAAGTCATCCCAAAAGCCATTTGATTTAAACTTAACCATACAATCTAAGTTTAATGATCTACTAGAATAAACAAATCTTTTCTTTGTACTTATAAAAATCATCTTTATTTTGAAGAATGGAAACTATATAACTTGGATGGATCAAATAAATTAAAGGATTATTAACCTTGTATAGTAGCCATTTATGGTGATGGGTTGGATAGTAATATCATAATTAGTGGTGTTGGAGATGAAGGGGGCCTAAAAGTTATCTCTAATAAAGATAGTGTTTTCCTTATACTCTTAGATTTGACATTTATTCTTCTTTTGACCACTTGTTTAAATTTTTTGGTTGGTAGTTAGTTTGGATCTTTCTTTGGAAGCTCAAGAACTAGAGGAGGAAAAGACGGAATCAAAGGTGACAAGGAATCATAAAGCATTGGTGATGGCATATACTTGATGGTGACTTTTTGTCTTGGAGTAGAGGTTATTGGCAATGCTGTAAGAGTGAAAATCAAAGTTGATTCTTCATACTCAATTTCTTTTTCTTCAAAGATGTTGCAAATTTAGGTGTCATAGATTTAGATTGAGAGAAATTGATGTTTTTGGAGGTTATTTACATTTGGATTTATGCATATAGGGTTTGAGTTTTAAAAAGGAAGGTGAATTTTGAAAAGATGGATTTTCAAAATTGAAAGGGAAAACTGCAAAGGCGATTTTAAACCTATTATAACACTTGAAATAAGTTGTAGGTTGACTATCCAATAAGTTAACTTATACTTCTAGTTTAGTCAACCGATATCACTTAGATAGAAAAAATTGATTTTTATATTTCAAGTATAATATGTTCAAACAATTATACAACATATATAATCATACCTTAAAAACATATATAACAAAACATATCAAATTACAACAAACACATAACTAAAAGATCAATCTAGTTCAATTATGCGTAATTTCTATCTAATGGTTATAAATTTATTCTTACAATGAATAGTTTTATTTGTCTCTAACTCTCCTAATCTCTCTATTAACTTATAAAATAATTTTATAATTTTTTTATGGACAAATATAACAAATTATCTATTAGAAATTTATTTTTTTTTGTAAAAAAAAATTAATTTTCAAAATATGAAACTTTTTTCTTTAAAGTACTAGTTAATTACAACATGTAGACCAATTGATCAGTCCAAAATTTATTTAACTTTTTCACACTTATACGCTTTCAGCTTATTTAGTTTCATTAATCAATCGCAGTTGTTGATCATGTCAATTGATTTGAAATTTCTGTAATTTCTGCAATATTGAAACTTTTAACCCTTAAGTTAAATTCAATTAATTATAACTATCAATTAAATTAACAAGTTTAAAATTTTTATAACTTTTCTTTTATCCTTTTTTGGTATTTAGTTGATTGATATAAATTTTTTATTACATTTTTCTTTGCAAGTTCTTTGGTATCTAGTTGACACTGATAAAAAATTAAGCCTCATAATTTAATGAACACAAACTTCTATTACAAAGTACTTGCACTTGGAACCAATTGGGAGCATAGCACCCACCTTGAATGAAATAACATAACACACTCTTGCTGAAATGATGGGGAGATATGGGTTAAAGACAACATCAACTACAGTTAAAACTGATAAAAATACAGACCAAATGAATAAAAAGGGTATATGCTAAACAAGTGATCCCGAAGATAATTTTTCTTTCTTTTTTCTGGGTGGTGGGGGGAATCACCAATTTAAATGCTGCTAATTCCTGGATCTCGGTACAAAGTATAAGAGAGAACTGACTAATACAACGAAGAAGAGAGTAGGAAGTTAATTTAAGTTGCCTCCGCGGATAATATCTCGAGTTCAGCCCACCATAAGGGAGAAAGTCTTGGTGCTGCTTGATCAGGAGATATAGTAATTGCTTCCCTCAACTTGGAAGTGACATCCTTCATTGATGGTCTGTGCCTTGGGTCCGGTCGGATGCATTCTCGAATAACTTCGCAGATGACATCAAGCTCATTGTTTTTGAAAGACTTAAGAGTTGGATCAATCATGTAACTGATGCTGCGCGTGTCATTCAAATATTCAGCAGCCTGGGATGTTTACAATCATATCGTCAGAAACCATCCACAGAGCAAAGCCTGACACTGTTAATGAGATTTCATTCGGAACTTACCCATCTCTCAAGGTGCCCCTGCTCTTCTGAATTCGGGAGCTTTCCAGAAATGATTTCCAGCAACAAAATCCCAAAACTGTAGACATTTGTTTCCGGATTAGCAAGAGAGGGCAATGCAGAATGCTCCAATTCATCATCACCTGATTTCTTCGGTCTTGATGCAGCTTGTGCAGAGAAACAGATCTCTGCAATCTGAGAGACATACAACAAAAAGGCTGAGAGTTCATCAAGAGAACAAAATGTAAACAGGCCAACCATAAAAGAGTTAAAGCATGTTACTTTAGCAGCATAGTCATCTGTTAAATAGATGGTACGTGAATTCAAGCTGGAATGTGCTACGGGAGGATTCAGATCATGGTGCATATATTTTAGGCAATAAGCAGTTCCCATTATAATCCTCATTCTTGCATTCCAATCTAGATGTTCCATTTCCTTCACTGAAAACCAAGAAAGAATGTTTCAGCCATTGAAATCCCAAACCAGCAAAACTTAACCCCAAAGATGAAACATATTGTTATGGGCAGAATATTACCATGCAGATGCTCAAATAGTGTTCCATTTGGAGCATATTCAAACACCATCATCCGATTGAATGGTTCATTCTCCTCATAGTAACCAATGAGATGCACAAAGTTCTTATGGTTAATTAGTGAAAGCGTATCAATCTACATGCACAACCCAAAAAAAAAAAAGAAAAAATAAAATAGAAACACGTTCATCAGATGAAAACAAAAAATGAAAAATATGGAATCATTAAATTTTTTCCTCCTGAGTTTGTGGATTTTGAACTTAATAATATCACAAAGACCTTTTCCCTGTATGCCATCTCTGCATTCCTTGACCAGTCTTTGGGAGAAGCGACTAAAGTTGACATGACAGCAATCTCAACTCCGCTGGACAAGGTTCCCTTGTACACAGTGCAACCGTCGAGAGTTTCAATGATATTGCTGAAATCCTCACAGGCAGTTTCCAGCTCTGATCCATTTAGCTTAGGAACCCCTAGACAGGAAATAATAGATGATCAATTTTGCACAATACAAAAAATATACAAAGTCCGATTCATAATCATAATGCATTGATGAATAGTAACATGTAGTTTACATGAACATCTGCCAATATTTCTGCAACCTAACAATGCATATTTTGGAACATGCATTATTCAAGCCACTAAGTACTAGTGTCTCTAATTCATTTGAACTCCTTTGGTAAACATTTAAACCAGCAGAAATATAGATAGGATGTAATAATCACTAAAGCTCAGTAAATTAAGGGACTTCATATAGGTGAAATGCCCAGTTAGTCTGCATGTCATAATAAGAAACACTCGTATTTTCTTCCCATAAATTACAAACTAAACTCACCAGTGACAAAGACTTTCTGTAGCTGTTCACTTAATCCAGTCTTCCAAGGACCTATGGTTGTCAATCCTCGTTTTCTACACATAAAGAGCATACCAGCAACAACACCAAACAAGACAACCATGATTGGAATAATTAAGAAATATATCCATGTATTTCCAGAAGTTCCACTGGCTGGAGATTGCTGATTAGTTGCCTTTCCATTGGAATCATCCAAGATATTTGTGTCTTTTGGTGGAGAAGCAAATGGTGAAGCCAGAGGCACATGAGCATGAGTTTGATTCTTCTTTGCTGTTGGTACAGCTGGGAAAGCCCCGCTGCTTCGGGTTGTTGGAAGAGAAATGATCTGTAGCGACATTGACCCGGCTCTAGGAGGTATAGCTTCGAGGTTACTAGACTCTTCAAGCAGTCTACAACGTGCAAAATCGCCAATATGTAGCTCAGATGAAGCTGATCGACAGAAAATAAAATGTCCTTTGGTCCTTCACAAGCATAAACATTAATATTCAATGAGTCAGTAGGGAAACCCTTTCTACTCACTGGCCGGCTCGTCACAGCAATTGTCTTCCCTATCACGAATAGAGTCCCGTCCAATCTTGATCCTGGAAGAAGGGCAAGCAATCTCATTAGAACAAGAAAACACCAATGCTACAATGAGAAGCATACTTTTATTTGTTGTCATATCTACACATACAAAAATACATCCACGTTTTCCCATATAATCATGTGAAATGAACTTAAAATGCCTTACTGCTGCAGTGCCAAGGCACTGCTGTAATGCATAAAAGAGTCTCTAATTGGAAGAATCAATGAATCTGCTCTGTTCAATTGTTTCAGGCTGCTCAGCCACAAGCCGCCAATAGCAGAAGTTACTTGATTAGTAAAATGGTACATGAAATAAAAAGATAAGTATCAAAACAATAAAATGGAGTTGCCTATTACTTTTCTAATGTTAGTGGCTTAAATTCCAAACAGTTACTGGACAAGCCAAAGGAGCAAGAGAGTGGAACTATATAAGAGCCATGGGTGGTTGTGAGGCATTTTAAAGGTCAACAACCTGCTTAGATCACAATGATCTCATGCTAAATACATAAAGAAAGATTGCTAAATTGTGTCTATCCTCCAAGAGGCAGGGTGCAAAGAACTGTCAAGGGAACAAGGTTTTTCCGATGCCTCCTTTTGAATCGGTATTCATGAGTTGCAGAAAACAGTAGTTCTCCACATGAGGTGGTAAAATTATATACACTGCAATTTAGATGAAACTGGTCACAGACAGATTCATGCTATATGATTTCTTGTCCAGTTATTGTGAAGTGAAGGGTGTATGTTGAGATGGAAAATGAGTTTCTCACCAATGTCCAAGCTTCCTATTAGGACAGCTGATTCCATTGGGTGCCGTTGATGCAAGGTTTTCGTCAAATTGCAATTTGAAAAGCTGGTTAAGCTTCCTAATCTCCAGAGAAATGCTGCCCTCAAAGTTATTGTAATAAAGTAACCTGACAGAGAGAGCACCTCAATATACGTAACTGAAATGCAATGGAGTTGAACAAACTAAACAAAGGAGATCTACTTACAAACATTTTAGAGACCCTAATTTTCCTATTTCAGCTGGAATTGTTCCACTTAAATTATTATCCCTCAAGTCCAATAGCTCCAAATTTGTAAGCCCTCCAATCTCTTTGGGGATGGCGCCAGAGAAATGGTTTTTGTAGAGCACGCTGTTAGCAAAAGCAGAGGAAAGGCCAGAAAGCACAATTAGTTTCAGGGGACAATGCCGAAGCAAGGTAGTTCATTTTTTCAGGGGAGCTAGGCAGGGATGTGCCTTTCAGTCTGAAGAAGAAGAAAATAAGAAGATGCCCATTTCTATTTGAGAAAGGGAAATAGGGACAAAGAGTAGCAGAGCATAAAGCAATGTACACAAACATGGACTCGGTGCCTCTAAAGGATTCCTATGAATGATAACAATATAATAAGACATCTAAGAATGCCAAAACAAATGGGGAATAATTTAAATCGTAAGCTTCGTGAAATTTGAAATATAGCAATGACAAGTTGGAATATGTGAGATAGCCTAACAACAAAGCAATCATTGTTTCAATATGATCCAATGAAACAAGTAATGAGAAGTTCCTAGATTATGCATATCATTCATAAGAATGTGTTGTTACTGATGACAAGGACAATAATGATTGAAGTTGATAATGGTCAAGACTAAAGTGAGTTCACAGTGGGATCGCTGTCTGCACTACATAAGATTACCAAGTAAGAAAATTTGTCCCTTGCAGTAATCTAACAGACATGTTCAATCATAGATCTGACACTTGTAAATTGGTTTAGTCCATTTGCAGTTTCTCTTTGTAATCTAATAAACTTAAGGGACACAATCATACAAAGAAATCAGATGCTAAATTGACAAAACTATAATCTAAATTGCAGTAGCAGTTTCTAAATTATCTAAGCCATGTCATTATTAATTGAAAAAGGTCAGCAAAACTCCAAAATCTATTGCTTTTAAAGACAATGCAAAGTTATGGATCCTTACAGAGATCTTAAGTGAACTAGTTTGCCAATTTCAGGCCCCAATGTCCCTTCCAATGAATGGCTGTTGAGATTCCTGGAAATCAATGCACTCAATCACTCAGCTTGCTCTATATAGAATTCAAAACCTGGGAACCTCTACAATCAAGAAAAACATGGCATTACAGAAAACTTAATATTCAATCATTCATCTTTGAACATTCAGTGTCCTGTGTAGCGGACACATCTATAAGTGGGGACACTCATCATACCAGACAATTGTTCAAGACAAGATCATCAAGCATTCATTACAGCTCTTTCAAGGGAAAGTATATGTTGGACTTACAGTGTCTGCACTTTACCGGCAACGCAATGAACACCAAACCACGAGCAAGGATTGCTGTCATTTGCATTCCAATTAGCAAAGGCACCAAAAGGATCAGAATCCACTCTTGCACTGAATTCCAACAAAATCAGTCCTGCATTACTCATTCCATATCGACCTTCGATAAGAAATTGACAATAAAGTTTTGTTGTGAACAAATATATGTCAGTGGAGATGAGAAAAATGAGAATTTACCTTCTTCATTAAGCGACCAAGACGCCCGAATTTTAAGACCAACAATCAAAAAGAAAAATCTCAAGAACCGGAACCCAATTTGGTTCCATCTAGGTCCCATTGCTTGGTGAACCAAACGTGGCAGTGGAGGTAGCAAGGGTAATATCTGCCAAGGGCCAGGACCCTATAGAAAATTGCCTGAGACCCCTTCCAATTTACAACGACACCAACTACAATTACGATGCCTGAGAGAATGCGGTTTGATCTAATTAATAAAAGACTACAAAACTATATTACAATCAAATGCAAAGCAACCAATCTCGATGATTATGATGGTGTCAGGGTCCCTAATCTTTGCTGTTTTATTAAAATTTCTTACACCCTTGTCTCCAACAAACGCAAAACCTGGCTGGCCAGGCTATTGTCTTCAAATGAATCTCCACAAAGTGTGCAGGAGCTAGAAAAACATGCAAAACCACAATCAAACAAAAGAAAAATCAAGTGACCAGAATGGTCCAATGACAAAAAGAGGCACCTTTTCCCAGCTACTGAAGAATGAAAAGGAATTCCCTCCCCACCGAGCAACCCAAAATGAAAAGGCAAAAGGGTCACTGTAGTTACCATAAAAACTTTCACAAATGTTGCTCTCTAGGTGCTGTTGTCGCCGTCGTCGTCGTTGTTGGGGGTGCAATATTGCAACCTTTTGGCGTGGAATTCGAAACAAAAAAGATTAAATATTTTCTTCGAGAGAAAGGAATGTAGCGGTGGTCAAGGTGGTGGAGACCAAATCTGAAAAATATAAATAAAAAAATAAAAAAAAATTCAATTTTTTTTTCCTTTCTTTTACTGCCTTTTGCAGGATGACCTCAGAGTGTCTCTTCAACCATCTTCCCTTTCTTCCTCGCTTTTCTGTTTTTATTATTTTCTCATAGTCTCTCTCTCTCTCTCTCTCTCTCTCTCTCTCTATATATATATATATATTGTTTTATCTTTTTCCTGTTTCTTTCTCTCCCTGTCTCTCCAGTCCCCACCACCACCACCCGCTACCCCTAAGCTTTCTGTATTTTGTTTTCATTTTCTTTAGTTTTTGTTTGTTTGTTTGTTGGTTTGTTTCCCATATTCTCTCTAAACATTTCCCCTTTTCTCTTGTCTCTCTAACAGACAATAGTGTCTTCGTGCATCCAGTTTACCTTATGTTACTTAAGGTGGGGCCATGCAAAAAAAAAAAAAAAAAATTTCTATGATTCAAGCTGAGGTACCACTCAATCATTCAAATGCATTGTTGTCTTAGTTGCATACTTTTAATTTATGATATTTTTTTCTAACTTTTCCAACCTAAAAATGTCAAATATTCTACTATGAGTACATTTATTTATAAATAACTCAAACTTCTATTCATTGGATAGTTGCTGCAAGATAATCCCATTAGGCAATAAGCTAGCAGTATAATGCCCACAAGACTCAAACAGTGGATTCATAGGCATAAAAGGAGTAGAGCCTTTCAAAACTAACGAGAGTATTAAACAAAGTTGGCAAAAACTAGCAATAAAGACCTGTGCCATTGAACAACCAACCCAGCACGCAATGTATGCATGAAGATAGATCACTTTCTAATCGTAGCTGACCAAATACTAAGTTGCCCACAAAGACAAGAAAATCTAGCGAATACCGCAAGCAGACGGAGAGTAACAGAGGTGTCTTTAAGATCTTAGAAATTTAAGATTTTTAAAAGTGAAAAAAAAAATTACATTTATGAGTGTATTTTATATTTATATTTTTTAATAACTTGATATTTAAATTTTCTTTTGACTTTCAACTATCACTCGTTACTTTGCTACATGATCAACTACATTTTAGCTAGTTCTAGCCAACTCTGTATCTTTTGTCTCTCTATTCATAACAGTAACATTTAAAAGATCTAAGGTCAGCAATTGGGCATGCGCACACAAACCTAACAGTTCAAACAAAACGATAATTAACGGCTCACCCAAAATATGTTCAATACATTCTTGTTGTGAACACTTTATTGAATCTATGTTCGGATAAAAAAAAAAAAAGTACGGAGAGGAATGTGAGTGGAGAGCAAACAAGAAGAATAAAAAGTGAAATAGAAGGAAAATTTTCATTCATTTGTATTTGGGAGAAGTAATGTGAGAAAAAAAATTAAAAAATCTTTGTTTGGAAAGAAGAAAAAAGTGAAATGAAAGAAAAAAGTTAGTATTACAATATTAACTGTGTTTTATTTTAAAATTGATGAGGGTCAATCAAAAGGATTAATATGAGTATATTAATCATTTTACCCACAAAGTAGGAAAATTAATGACTTTCTCCCTAAAATTAAATGTAATGGATTTGGTCAACTCGGAACAAAATGTTTGAAAAGTTTCTTCATTCTACAGCTCATAACACATGAAAAAAAAAAAAAAAAACGACAAAATCCATTTTCCTCCTATTTTGTCTCTCCCTCACCATATTTTCCATTCTTCAGCACAAAGTATAAGTCTCTAACTTAACACTTTACTATGAATACAATGTTCAATTTTGTTTCTTTTTTAAATTTAGTTCTCAATATTTGACATTACATGATGCCTAGCAAATTAAGATAAGTTTACATTTAGATCATTAAGTATTCAATTTTTTAAATCATGATAATTAACTTTAAAATAATCTAATTAGGGTTAGCACCATTAAACATAGTGTGCTGAAGATGTCTCTTTCTCTCTCTATAAATATTCAGATTTCTTTCCCTCAATTATTTCAGTGGCCAAAGATCTAGCAGTTGGGGGAAGGAGGGAATCAATGAAAATTAAAGAGAGACAACATATTTGAACTTTTAGAATCTAACGTATTGCAAAAATCTCTAACCCTTACTGTTTTCATGCATGACATCAATCCACCGTTAACAACCTACGGAATTTTTGTTGCCAACATTGAGGTATGTGTAAGTCAAATTTATTTAGGAGCTATTACTCTATTGTTTATGCCATATTAATTCTTGCATCATGTTGGAACTCTTTATTTTAAAACCAATCCACATGTATATGTTGTTTTTTTCTTTTTCTTTAAATTTTTTATTTATAAATTTAAAGATAATGAATTATATACGTATAGAAATTAACGAATAGTTTCGAGCTTGTATTTTCCCTTTTTCGTTAGAATGACTAAAATTGATGGGGTTTCTATCATTATTTATGGTGAGTCCATAGTCTGTGACCCTGTTGTCTCCTACTTGGGGCTATAAGGCAAAAGATTGATATGGTATACAGGACTAGGTTTCATGTTTTTGAGATTAAAAATATCGCAAATTGGTTACTTATAAGTGATAAATCAAATATGGAGATAATCAAAGGTATGTATTATATTATAAGATTCCAGGGCAGTCTTGGGTGTGGGGCTCAGAGAGTTATGCGATGGTGTCGAACTGCGTGATCTAGTTAAGTGTATGCATGATAAAAAAGAGAAGAAGATTGAGTGCTATGTGCAACATAACAGCAAAATCAAAATAAAGGAAATAAAAGCAAGGAGCAATTTGGATGGAGCTATTGATCTTGATGAGCATGGGTTTACGTAGTGGTGGGGGAGTCAGGCAGAGTTAAATTTATGGAGTTTAATTCTAGTAGTGGGAATGATGAAAATGATGAAATATTTGATGTCAAAGTTATTTTTAAAAATTGAAAGTTTGCAAGGCCCTAATGTTGGTGGGACTGAAAATGAGAACTGAGATGGACTGACAATTTCGATGCCCTTGAAACTTTTGTTTGGTACTCTTATGGGAGAAGCACCATTAGATACGGGTACTAAGCTAGCAGTTGTTGGTAATAGGAATGAAAATTCTAAAATTGAATTTTCCTAAGCTTTTATTGAGGCTATGTTAGATGATGATGAAGAGTTGTGTAATGCAAGGCAGCATGTGCAGAATTGTTACACTGCTTGGGTGGTGGGGGCAGTGAAACTAGTGGGAGCAAAAATGCAGAACAAGGAAATAGTGCTACTGATGATATAATTGGTGGAAATCGAGCAGGAGAAACCAGTAAGGATGATGATTTCTAAACATATTATTTTGAGTCTGATTAGAAGAGTCAATGAGATCAGACGAGGAAAGTGATAGAGATTAAGCTGTGAGGTAAAAGAGTTAAGGCTCCTGTTTATGATCCATACTTTAAGCATCCAGAATTTGTGCTTGGAATCAGGTTTTATGGACTCTGATCTATTGAAGGATGCAGTTTTCAAGCACTTAATAATGTCGAGATTTCCTATTCAAGGAACAATTGGAACCTTGTGAGGGCACATTGCATGGCAAGAAACTCCCCATTGAAAATTACTGCTATTATGTCTAGCAAGGTTGTGTTAGAGTGACTAGGATCTTCAAATAAGATCACAATTGTGCTAAGGTTTTCACAAACAAGCGGGCCACTCTTTTATGACTATATTCTAGAACTATGGCAAGCTTGTCGCTAAGAAATTCACTGACATGGAACAATTATGCAAAGATTAGTATTTTTTAGATGTTAGTATATTTAAATTGAAGAGAATCAAAAAATTGATGTTGGAAAAACATACTAGTAATGTAAATGACAACCGTGCATAATTGTCGGCTACCAAAAAGAGCTCCTAAGGTCTAACAGTCAAGCTTGAAGTTCACAGCCTAGCAATTAGGCGGGAACTGGCCCATATTTGATTGCATATACATGACACTTGTTTGCTACAAGAAGGGATTTTTAAAAGGCTGTAAGACAATGATGGGATTGATGGTGCCTTTTTCGAGGTTCATGTTAAACGATTTGTATTGTATGCAATTTGAACATACGTAAACAACCAAATATTTTCAATTGCATGGTTTGTAGTGGAGAAGCAAACTGCTACTACATGGACCTAGTTTATCAATTTAGACAAAGCTAATATCCGCATGTTCAACGGTGATGGATAGGTTGTCATATCAAACAAGCACCCTATAAATCTTCTTTTCTCCGGGTAATATTATGATGATATTAAGACTAATATGTCTATCTTATGAACTAAGTTATTAAAATCACGATTTGGATCATAAGATTGTATGATCTTACATAGAACTCATGATCCGAATCATAACAAAAATTGTTTTTTGGTGAGATCTTAGTGGAATTGGGATCCAACACTTAGAATCAGTAGGACTATGATCCTATCGATTCAGAAAAGATACTTAAAATTTGACATTTTTTGGATTGGTGCATTGCTTCTTCAACCTGAAACTAAACGACATTTTCTTCATCGTCTTCAATAAGCTCTCATTGCCTTTTACCATTACGCAATTCATCAGGACTTAAAAACCCTACAATTAACAAATTAACAATCACACTGTATTGCTTTTTCATCTTCATCTCTTCTTCTATTTCTGTAATTAATAGATTGCATAATTGAGAGGGAACAAATAAAATGTAGAGAACCAAAGGAAGCATTTGCACCTCATAACATAAGCTAATTATAACAATTATTCTGGTGAGGGAGTACACAAAGTAATTTATTCTTCTTAATGATTGTCTGCGATTAAATATCTCATTTGCTTGCATTGCAATGAATTATGATTTCTTTTGGTGAATTAATAGGTGGGAATCTAAGGGGTTTTGTTTTCTTATTAATACACATTTTTGCATTTCAGTTACCTTTAAGTGCAAATAATTAGAGGTTGAGTGGAGGTTTCTATATCGATGACTTTGCTCATCAAAGTATACTGCTTAACTTGTGACTAGTTTATACTACAGGATTCTCAACATTTATTCTAGGTTCTCAAAGTGGAGTGATTTGGGGAAGGAACTTAGCCAAGAATATACCTAGGGTGACAATTGTTGCTGATTCAAATACATAGATATAAAGATTGATGCCAATTTTCACGTTAAAAACTGCCTAACGTTCTTGAGGATGTGAGAAAAATATTTATAGATCTTTTATGGGAGCAATCACAAACGTCAAAAGTTAAGAAGAGGACACTTCCTGATTTTGGAGAAGATGCCAATTTAGGAAAAGATAGGCAATAATCTAAATGAAAGAGGACTATGCATGATTTTCTTAGTCAGTCAAAGAAGCAAGGAGCTATTAGTCAATATTACAAAAAGCAATAGCATAAAGAAGTTTGCCAAAAAAAATTTATCAATTCTTTTACACCAGTTTTATCCAATTTAATTGTGTAGACAACCCCAAGTTTCCTCTTATGGTTTATATGATCCGAAAATATAGTTTTGGGTTAAAGCTACCTTCTTTTCGTGAAATGAGGTGAAGTCTAAATAAATAAGTAAAGAGGACCTTGCTTTTACTTAAGGAGTATAAATTAGAGTGAAAAAAAAAAAAAAGATGAATGAATATATCTAATGCTTGAATTGATATGAAAAGATGATTAATTTGTAATTTCTTGGCAAACAACACCAAAGGAACAGTCTTTGTGTCCTTCATCGACAACTTTAAGATTTCAAAAATAGCAAAAAAAGTTTTTGAGATACTAAATGATGTTGTAAAATGGGTTGGGGAAAATTGTCGTACAAGCTGTGACAAATAATGCTGCAAACTACAACTTGGCTAGAAAGCATTTAAAGGCAATAAAACAATTATTTTGGACGCCTTGTATTACCATTGCACAAACCTAATGCTAGCAAAATTTGAGAAGAATATTGATATTCATAAGGTGACTATTACAAAAGGTAGAAGGATTACAATGTACATTTATTCAAGTGCTTTACTTCTTACTTTAGCAAAAGATTTTATTGAAGGAAAATAATTGTTTAGACATGTTGTTACTTGATTTGCTACTGCATAGTTGACTTTAGGTTATCTTGAAGTATGAAAAGGAGCCATGATCAATATGTTTACTTCCAATAAGTGGAAGTCTATTTTCAAAAAGTATGAAGGGAAATAAGGTTGAGAAAATTATTTTGGTTAGTCATGATTTTTTGGCCATTTGTTACTACATGTTTGAAGGCTGTCCGTCCTCTTATCAAAGTGCTTCACATGGCAGATAGTGAGGAAAAAAAAAAAAAAAAAGAAAACCTCCAATAGGATTTATTTTTGAAGCAACGGATCAAGTTAAAGCCCTAATCCAAGCTAATTTCAACAATATCGAAAAAAGGTAAATAATTAAATGTTTACATTGTAATTTTTGTATTGAATATTAAGTATACTATGAATTTAAGGTTAAATATTCACATCACATATCTACCAAATAAAGAGAGATTGTTGTCAAAGAAAACAATATCACGTCCTAATTTAATTATAATTTTTTTACTAGTTATTCACCAATCAAAATTAATTCTTTTAAAAAATAAGAAATTATAATTGTATCTCATATTAATAATATAATCTTAATTTGTACTATAAAAAGATATTATACTATATAACTAATATATGTTCAAAAGTATGTACAAAAATTTATTAATAAAATACAATTTATTTATTGATAATTGCTATCTTATTTCATCTTATTAGTCAAATATTTCATATGGTATTAGAGCTATTTCTTGTGAAAGTATAAATGTTAAATCAATTATATTCACCAATTACCATATCTTCCTAAAATACATACCTTATCAAGAATACTATCCCACTATGTCCTCTCATCCCTCTCATAGAAGATTCATTTGGATTAATCACTTGTCCTACACTTGGTATCAAATTGACTTGAGATAATTATATCATATGGAATATATGTCTCTTCCCCTTTCTTAAAGCCAGTTGACTCTTGTCAATTATAGATGAAATCGAACCATACCCTTCACACACTATCATTGAAATTGATGAGAATGGTGTCATCAAAAGTTTACCAAATTTAACATAAAAAATAAGGTTTACCTAAGATCAAACTGCCTTGGGGTGGATTCTTAATTTTATAGCTAATAACATTGTTAAACAACTATCTAATTTAGACATTTTAATAGTTATATGGTCCTTCTTGGCTTAATCATATGCAATACGCAATAATACTCATGCTGCACATCTATAAATGTAACTCTAAATTCTCTGCAAAAGAAATCAAACAATCACAAACTATCTACAACAAGTAGCCTTTTTTGTTGATCAACTTACCTCGATTGGTGAGAACATATCCTCATAAGAATACTAAAGTTACTTATTTAAAAGACTTGAAGTAGAATATCAAAATTTAGTAGTATTGATTTTCGTTCAAAATCAATACCAATTACTTACATATGAGTTTTTACATAGATTACTCCTGACTTTTGAGCTACATCTTGATTTGCTTAAACTAATCACTTCTACTCTAACAACGTTCATGACACGGACAACACACTAAACAGTTAGATCATCACAATAGTTTTTTTTTTCTCACGTAGATTGGTCCCTATGATTTGGGCAATAAATTTCATAAAGTAGGTAACACTTTGGCCTACAAAATTCAACCCCAAATCACTCACCAAATGTAGGAAATTATAGAAATCAAAGGAGGGGCTGCATTCGATGTCAACTTTGTACTCGTTTTGACCATTGAGCCAATATGTGTTGTGATCGTAAACCTCTACCACAATCTTTAGGTTTAGCACCACAACTTCACATTGTTGAAATTCCTCCACCACTGTCAATATTTTTAAATCCATGACATCCAAATTTTGTTGCCACACACCACATCATAAACAATCCATCTTAATTATCCGCTCTTCAACTTTATATAGACAACTAACATGTCACCATAGGTAATGAATTTAGCCTTTTAGTAACTCATATAAGTACTTTTGTTACCTAAAATTTTCATCTTTCTAATGTCTCAATTGTTCCTTTTATAAAGAAAAACTTACTTTTAGTACATCAATTTTCATAGAAAAATAATTGTAATTTCATTTTCTCACCTAATTATTTTTTTATGAAGTATTGTCATACCGAGCAAGATTCTCTTTTAATGGAATGTTAATTAGGGACTTTATCAACTGTCAAGTCAATATGAGTTTTCTCCTTTAGTTTATTACTTATCTTAATCTAGTTTTGTTATTCGTTGGTACTATCGTTTAGGTCATACTGCATATTCAACTATTTCTCGCATGTTTAATAAGTTGTTAGTTACACAACCAACTTACTTGACATGTGCATATAGTAAGAGTCATCATTATCCCCATCCTTCTACTTCTCATAAGTCCACAACCCCTTTAGAAATTAATTCTCTTATAACATCTCACCAAAATAATAAATACTATATTTGTTTTATTGATAATTATTTCAAATTTTTTTGACTTTATGCGTTTAATTCTTGTGATCAAGTTTTACATATCTTTATAGTCTTTCTAAACTTTGTTGAAAACTAACTCATTACTCGAGTTAAAGCTATTCAAAGTGACTATATTAAAGAATTTTTATCTATATCTTTTAATAAACTATTGCAGGAGCATGACATTTATAAACAAACATCTTATTCTCATTTGACCCTTCAAAATGGTTTAGCCAAATGTAAATATAGAAATGTGGTTGAAATAGGTCTGACCCTTCAAAATGTATCTGTCCCCTCTCATTTTTGCGATTTTACTTTTGAGAGTGCAGTTCACATTATCAACCAACTACCTAGTCCAGTTCTGTAGCAACACAACCCTTAAAAAGTACTTTTTTCTACCGCACCATTAATTGAGCATCTATGAGTTTTTGGCTATACTATGTAACTAAACTTATGACCCTATACTAAGCACAAACTGGAGTTCAAGTTACATTGGTGCATTTTCTTGGGAAATCCCTTAGGTGTCAAGGGTTATTGATGCTATTCCCTACATCAACGATAATTCTATATAGCTACAAACATAATTTTTGATGAGACAAATTTTCCATTTGTTGCCTCCGTCACTAATATACCATCAAATGTGTCCCCATTAACATTATTGGAGTTACCTCTTATATTCCTCCATTAATACATTTGCAACATGATGATTTACATCGGTAGAAATCGAAGACTAATATATCTCATATATCAACACTTGTGTAAAGTAGTCCTACTGTGCCCTTTCTTACCATTGAAACTATTTCACAAACCATTATCCCATAGGCTATAGGCTCGCTTCCATAACCAACACCATTAACCTACCCTGTGGTGACTAAATTTTGAGATGACATTATTCCTCACAACCATGTACAAAAGGATCATACTTATGCATTAGCCATTTCGATAGTAATCCTATCCACACCATTTTGTTATAGTTAGGTAGTAAAAGACCTGAATTGGTGAGCAGTTATGGCTAAAGAGCACACCATATTTTTGAAAAATCAAACATAGGACCTTGTACCATCTCCTTTGACCTCTAAACTTATTGGTTGCAAATGGGTCTTTTGTGTCAAACTTCATGTAGACAGCTCTTTTGAATGATATAAGGTTAGATTAATTATAAAGAGCTTTCATCAATAGTAGATAATTGACTATAATGAAACCTTCAGCTTGGTGGTTAAACATTTCACAGTTCACACAGTCCTCATAACTGCATTTTCTAGGGGTTGGCAATTGTGACAATTTGATGTTAAGAATGTCTTTTCCTATGATCATTTAATTAAAAAAATATTCATAGATCAACCATTAGGTTTCATTGATCCCTACCATCCTCATCATGTCTACCATTTAAAATAGTCTTTCTGTGGCCTAAAATAGGCACCCTGTGTCTGGTACCAACGTCTCAGAAATTTTCTCATATCCATTAGTTTTGTAGACTTTTTAGCTAACTCATTATCATTTATACTACATCTAACACAATACATTATCTTCTTACTCGTCTATATTAATGACATAATTCTTAAAGGATCTTTTATAGGACCATTGTCTCCTCTTTTAGAGACTTTATAAAAGGAATTTGCTATCAAAACTTGGATGAACTTAATTATTTTCTTGGGATTAAATTACAATACACTTCAAATGGTATTCTTTTTCGCCAAGCAAAATATATATCCGATCTTTTTATATGAGCAAAAATGCAAGATGTGAAATCTATCATTACACCCTATGTCATCGACTTGGATATTCTATCTATCCATTGTGGTGAGCTATTCTTGGATCTAACACTTTATCGTAATATTGTGGAAGCATTGCACTATCTTATTCTCACTTGGCCCGACATTACCTTTGTTGTCAACATTGCCTATCAGTTTATGCATGCACTTATGGAGATCTATTGGCAATTTGTCAAATGTATATTGTGCTTTATTCGTGACATGCAACATTATGGCATCCTTTTAACCCATAACAACAATTTTCATTTTCATGTTTTTTCAGATGCAAGTTGGTAGCTTCAACATATTCCTTAACTCTAATATCATCTCAGGGAGTTCTTTTAAGTAATGAACAATCACTTGGTCCAGCATAAAGGTCAAATTCAAAAGCTTAACTGACATAACTACTGAACTCATTTAGATTAAGGCTTTTTTACATGATCTTGGTGTCTCTTGGCAAGACCCTCCAGTTCTTTGGTATAACAACATCTTTGCCATCTATTTGATAGGGAATCCTATCTTTCATGCTCAAACAAAACACGTGGAAATTGATTACTACTTTATACGAGAACGAATGGCCAAAAATCAATTGCATGTTTAGTATATCTCCACTATAGACCAACTTGCTAATATTTTCACGAAAGGGCTCTCCACAATTCACTTTCGACTTCTACAATCCATACTTACTATGTGTTTCGCCACATCAACTTGTGGGGGGGAGTCGAAGGAAATGATAACGTGTCTTAATTTAACTATAATTTCTCTACTAATTGTTCAATCTCCATCAGTTATAATCTTTCCATTAATTGCTTAATCTCCATCAATTATAATTTCTCTACAATCGCTCAATCTTCGTCAATTATAGTTTCTCCACCAATTGCTCACCAATCAAAATTAATTCTTTCCAAAAAGGATATTATGATTGTATCTCACATTAATGATATAATCTTAATTTGCACTATAAAAAGACATTACATTGCATAACTAATGTATGACCAAAAGTATGTATAAAATTCTATTAATGAAATATAATTTATTCATCGGCAATTGCCACCTTATTTCATCTTGTTAGTCAAATATTTAACAACTGTAACCTTTCTTTAATAGAAAAAAAAAGGGGCTTTTCTTAAAAGATGAATGCTTTCGTTTCATAGTTTTTCTTTAAAAAATGAATGCTTTCATTTCATAGTTATCCCTAATTAAGTAGGATAATCATGTTATTCTATTTATTTTTAACTAAATAATTTTCTCAATTCTAAGAGGAGAAAGGTAAAGATAAGAGAGAATTTGGAGGAGTTTTCTCTTGTTTCTAGTAATGTTATACAAGTATGTGATTGCCCAATTCTAGTTATCTTTTAATTCTATTATACTTCCCATGATAAAGGTTTTTAATGATTATACATCTAATATGGAAAATCCACCTAATTGTAAAAGGACCAAAATTTGCCTTAATATTAGGTAATGCCATGTATTCAAATTTGCTTCTACTATGTCACCTTGCTTTTACAATGGTTGACCGCAAGAAATGGTTAAATGGCTGGTTGGTGTTATTCTAAAGCTTTTGTATTGCTCTATTTCTTATCTCTATTGTATCTTTAAGTGGTAGGATATGTAACTTTTACTTGTTTTATTTTATTTATTTTTTCCAATTACATATTTATATTAGATATCATCAATAGTAGTTGGCAACTTTAATTGAATAGAACTTTGTATCTCGTTGCATTTTACGTGAACTTGATTTTTAATATAGTCTTGATTTTAAAGCTACTACTGATGTGAAAATTGGGCTATACCATTGTCATGAAAGAACGGTTCCTAATGTTGACAAAAGACTTATAATAGATTTGCAAATTGATGCTTTTAAGAGTGTAAAATATCTCTTTGGTATTGAATTGACAATAATGACAAGAACAAAAAAAATCTTCAAGTAATTTTTTTAAAAATCTAGTACTTGTATTTTGCATTATCATTATTTTGGCTTTTAATCTACGTTGAAGTTAGTGTTAATGCAGCTGATTGGAGGGATTCTTATGAAGACGAATGCCTTAAATTGAAAACGATTGCCATTGGACTTTTCAGGTTGACAAATAGCTCTTCAGGTTGCAAATTTTAATGAACTCGTATGACTTTTTGAAGATGTATATTATTTCATTTTTTATATTTTAATTTTGGTTGTTAGTTAATTTAGGTGCATTCCAAAAAAAAAAAAAACAATAAAACCATTTGCACTAGTAGAAATTGAATGATTTGGTGTTTGTTATGTACAATTTGAAATTGAAAGAAAGAGAAGCAATGATAAATAGGGCAACCTTAAAATCCATATATATTTAAAATTCACTTTCTTTTGATGACATACATTTTGATGATGACTGGATATTAAAGAAGGAAAATCCATTCTTGTAACTAAAGGAAATTGTTTAGATATTCTTGATAAAGATAGATGTCGTCAAGCATTGAATTAAGATGAAAATTAACGTGAAGCAAACTGTATTGCAAAGAATTTGATCGAAGAATATAAGTTTTTATTTGCAATGTATGTTTTTAAAGTTTCTTAAAATTCAACTTTTTCATTATATACTTAACTTTTAATTCATTTACTTGATACAGGTCTTAATGAATTTGGGTAAGTGGACGTGGAAACTCGTGAGGTTATCGGTGATGACAATGATTGTGCGTTTGAGAGTGATCCAATTTTTTTTATGATTTTGGGTGCAATAAAGAAAATGTCAATGAAGAACTAGACATCCATTGGGATTTTGATGACTATTTGGATTTTATTTTTTTTCTCAATTTCTATGAAATCTTACGATTCTACGATCTGAACCTGACAACTTCAAATTGGTCCTAGATGGCATCCTGATTTTAATAATCTTGGCTAGGGGTTTTGTCATTGTTCATCTGATTGCGTAACTGTCTACTGTAGTCAACAAAAATTATCAGGTAGCCAATTGTAACTTATTTAAAACTTACTGACCCAATTTTAGATATGTTCCATTAAAACTAAACCAATTATCAACTTATATAATACTTAATGACTCAATTCGAAACCCACTCATTACTAAGTGACCTAATTGTGAATTTGTCAATTAACATTTGATACATGTTAATTTTGCTTTGTGTAATAATTATGAAGGTTGTAAAGGAATGCCTTCTAAAAGCAGAACATTGATAATGTGCAAGGCATTTTTTTCGCAAAGTGAAGAAGGATTCATAGGGGGATTGAATTCTTAAGGTTGTTTTGCAAATGTGCCAAGGTCACAAATATCCTAAATTTGGAGAAGAACTTGCTGGACCTGCAGCTATTATTCCTTGACCCACGTAGAGACTTCTTAAAGTATCTTCCTTAAAAGTGGTGCAGAGCATACTTCACTATGACTGTGAAATGTGACATTATGGACAACAATTTGTGCGAGACATTCAATGATAGGATTGTGGGTGCTAAGACCAAGTGTAGATTATTTCAACCTACAAAGGAGGACTTCTCTTACAAGGCGTGGGATGTTTCTAACATACAATGTTGTCATGCCATATATGTTATTATGAACATGGGAGAAGCACCTGTAGATTATTTCAACCTGTGGTACACAAAGCAAAAGTACCTGGACATATATTCAGTCATAATAAATCTCATCTAAGATCAACAATTTTAGGAAAAAAGTGGAAAGGATCCTATTGATCCACCACCCTTGAAGAACAAGCTTGCCAGGCCTAAGGAATAAAGAACCAAAACTGATGGAGAGTTCCATCCCCACATTGAAAACCTAACCAAGAGGAGATCCATATGACATGCAACAACTGTCATGAAACATGGCATAACAAAAGGAACTACAAAAATGCCCAACTTCTTGTCCTCCAAAACCTCGGTGACCATTGAGCCAACTAATTTTAATTGCTTGATATTTAACTTATTAATCATGATAAACTTTTGATGTTTGAAATGTTTCCCTACATTGTAGCCAAAAAGAGGAAAAAAGTGATAACCCAACAACCTGTATAGAGACAGGGTCCCAATATGATAAGTTTTTAGTAGTTGTAAGAAGAGCAAAACTTGAGAATGGGAAGACTTTCTAGAGTCGTTGGTGGATCCACTTCTATGTTTGAGCCTATGAAAGGTGTCTATACTCAAGTGTTTGCCCTCCATACCTGACTCATGAGCTTCTCTTTTGGTTATAAACACTATATATGTCTCATTTGTTTTTGTCTAAGACAATAATGCCTTTTCGAAAGTCCCCTTTTGTTTTTGTTGGAGACAAAGTGTTTTAATAACTTCATTAAGTACAAACAATAAGTATACTTGAGATGCTTGGTATCTTTGGGATAAATATTTTTGATAATGATAATGTTCTTTTGATTTTGAATTCAAAATGATAATAATAATAATAATAATAATAATAATAATAATGTTAATGAATTTTGTTTAATCAAATTATTATATATTTTAATCTTCTTCTTCTTTTGTTTTATTATAAAAATTATCTATTTGTAATTTGAAGTTGACAATCATTAATAATTTAAAATTCTCTCTGGTTCAAATTTTGAATCATGCAAAATATCAATGACAACTAAAAAGTCCAATGCAGGCAAATGGTGGTGATAACCATAGTCACTCCTTTCTTTATCCATGATCTTCTGAGGACAATTGATTTGGTTGGGTTGTGGCAGGTATTTCAATGTTAGGGCTAAGTGGTGGATACATTCACCTCCAAGAAATTTGAGAAGCAATAGAATGTTTATGATGTTGCCTAAAGATTTAATAGCGAACAACTATTAGACAATTTGATTGGGGTGAAAATTTCTAGTTTCCCAACATCTGAGTAGGTAATAGGGCCTCTTGAGTGATAGGGATCATTGTAAGTCCATATAGCTAAATCAATGTTGAAGAAAACCTCCAGTGGTAGGGGTTTTGACCAATTGTTTAAGGAACTTATGATAGAGAGAAAGGGAGTGACAAACACAATTAATCTATAAGCTCAATCCTTTAAGTTGGCTTTAGCTATGCTCTTTTACACCCCTACGAAGGCGAAGGTGGAGTGGTTGGATTGATCTATTATGAGGGTGGTGATAAGCCCTTAAACTATTGAGTCCTCACATCTTTTACTTAGGTGGAGTGACATTTCCCCTTTTCCAAGTCACATCTTTAGGTAGATTGAAGGTTCTCTTGACTTTTGATTCAACGGAAGAGATGTCGACAGTATTAGGTATTGAAGGGGAATGTTTTCAAAAATACTTTTTAACTATAACTCTCTGGTCCCTAAGTTGGGTGACTACCAATCAATAGGTGTGGATGACAATCGAAGGTCTTGTCCTCTAAGGATGGAACCTTATTTTTTTGTCCTCCCTTGTCAAATGCTAGGGGATATTCCTAGGTATGAAGGAGTAATTGAAGAGAGCAATGAGGTTAGATGTGTGTATAGTCATGGTTTTAATTCTAATTGATGTTATCATTTTGGAAACAATAACGATGAAAAGAAGTGAATCCCTTGTTTCGTTATAATTATAGTGTGATAAGGTGGTGGGATCTCCAAGTCAGTTACAGTGTTAAGACATAAGATATATGTTTAGTGTTGATGATTTTCTTGGCTCAAGGCATGCAAGGGGAGGGCAAAGTGTTAGAGTAGTGTGGGTAACTTGAAGATGTCTTAATATAGGAGGACTTATAGTTTCCTAACAATAGATTGGAAACAAAGGTCTTTAGCTATTAATGTGGAAAACCCCAAAAAAGTCGTGGCTTAGGGACCCAATGCACACAATGAATTAAAGAATAACCAGGAAAGCTAAATCAGAGTTTAATAACACAAACCCTAGACCCAATATTTGAAGGGACATGAACCTAGGGTATTCAAGATGGATATGGACGCCATACTTCAGAAAAGGAAAGGATTGAGAGTGATAAGTCGATTTGAACACCACAAGAAGAATTACCTCTTGATAAGTTCTTTAGTTCTTAAAAGAACTGAGGGAGAAAAACCCTTGCTGTTTATTTCACTCAAAGTTGTCTAATTTCCAAAACTTATAAGGGGTGCCTATTTATAGACTTAGATAACAATCTTAAAAGGGGTAGAATTCCTATTTTGGAGAAATCCCTATTTTGGAGGAATTTCGGACTAATCCCAGCACATACAATGAACTCCTATTTAGAAGTAAATGCTATCACTTAATTTGATCTATTAAGTAGTCCAATTATATTAATTAGACCTGAGTTCTCTTTAAAACATGAATTCGCACCATTTGAAACCTAATTGGCCTGAATGTCCAGAATCAGCCCATTTAGTACTTCTTTAATCTTTCTGGTCCTAGCTCGTGTTATTGGACCTTCTGGAATGTGCAATGGACCTCTTACATCCATTAAATCTTTAGCTCGTGTTATTGGGCCTTCTGGAATGTGCAATGGACTTTTTGCATCCTTTGAAGCCTTCCATCCATCATCTCCATGGTTCTCATCATTCCCCCCTTCCTCAAAAGGATTCATCCTCGAATCATCACCTACATCAAAAGGGGAAATGTCATAAACGTTAAATGTTGCATTCACATTATACTCACTAGGAAGGTCCAACTTATAAGTATTGTCATTAATTCATGCTAGAACTTGGAAGGGACTATCTCCTCTAGGTTGTAGCTTTGAACGCCTCTGAGCTGGGAATCGTTCCTTGCGCATATGCACCCAAACCCAATCACCAGGTTCAAACACCACCTTCTTTTGTCCCTTATTGACATGGGATGCATATTGCTCAGTTAGTTTTTCAATATGTTGCCGCACCTTCTCATGCAATTTTTTTATCATGTCAGTTTTGCGTTCACCAGCAACGTTGGCATACTCATTGACAGGTATAGGTACCAAATCCAGAGGAGTTAATGGATTAAAACCATATACAATTTCAAATGGAGAGTAGCCAGTAGTAGAATGAACACTCCTATTATATGCAAACTCGACATGTGGTAAACAATCTTCCCATGTTTTCAAATTCGTTCGAATAATAGCACGCAAAAGAGTAGAAAGAGTTCGATTAACCACTTCAGTCTGCCTATCAGTTTGTGGATGACAAGTAGTTGAAAACAATAACTTAGTACCTAACTTACCCCACAAAGTCTTCCAGAAGTAGTTTAAGAACTTTGTATCTCGATTTGAGACAATGCTCCGTGGCATGTCATGCAAACGCACTACTTCTCTAAAGAACAAGTTAGCCATATTGTTCGCATCATCAGTTTTATGACATAGGATGAAGTGTGCCATTTTTGAAAATCTATCAACAACAACAAATACAAAATCCCTACCTCGTTTTGTTCGTGGCAATTCTAGTACAAAGTCCATGGATAAGTCAACCCAGGGATGACTAGGTATGGGTAAAGGGGTATATAAGCCATGGGGTAAAACTCTAGATTTAGCCTATTTGCATGTTATGCATTTCTCACATATCCTTTTAACATCTTGTTTCATGCGTGGCCAAAGAAGTGTTCATTTAGGACATCTAGGGTTTTCCTAACTCCGAAATGACCCATTAGACCACCCTAATGAGTTTCTCTTACAACCAACTCCCTTAAAGAACTCATAGGCATGTATAAACGATTTTCCCTAAATAAGAAACCCTTATGCCTATAAAACTTCTCACATGCTCCATACACGTTAGCAAAGTCCGGATCATTCACATATAAACCTTTAATATGTTCAAATCCTAATAAGTTTGCAATAAGTGTAGAGATAAGGGCATACCTGGGGGATAATGCATCAACTACCACATTGGTCTTACCTTGTTTATATTTGATGTTGTAGGGAAAGGTCTCAATGAATTCAATCCACTTGGCATGTCTTTTGTTCAACTTTCCTTGTCCCTTTAAGTGCTTCAACGATTCATTGTCAATATGGATGACAAACTCCTTGGGCCAAAGGTAATGTTGCCATGTCTCCAAAGCCCGTACCAATGCATACATCTCTTTATCATAAGTAGGATAATTAAGACTTGCTCCACTTAGCTTTTCACTGAAATAAGCAATTGGGTGCCTTTCCTGCATCAAAACAGCTCCCATGCCAATACCTGAAGCATCACACTCAATCTCGAAAGCTTTTTCAAAGTTAGGTAAAGTAAGTAGGGGTGCAGAACTTAATTTTTCCTTGATGCAATTAAAAGCCTTGTCTTGGTCACTACCCCATCTAAAACTCATGTTCTTTTTGATAAGTTCAGTGAGTGGTGCAGCAATGGTGCTAAAGTTCCTAACAAAGCGTCTATAGAAACTAGCTAGACCATGAAAGCTACGCACATTACTAATTGACTTAGGTGTAGGCTAATCACGAATTGCCTTAACTTTTTCCTCGTCAACCTCAACACCTCTAAAACTCACAATATAGCCAAGAAATGTGATCTGATTAGTACAAAAGGAACATTTCTTTAAGTTAGCATACAATTTTTCAAAACGTAAAACACTTACAATAGAACGTAAATGATCAAGATGCTTTTCTAGGGTTTTACTATAGACCAAAATATCATCAAAATACACAACCACAAATTTACCAATGAATGGACGCAAAACATGATTCATTAGTTGTATAAAAGTGCTTGGTGCATTAGTGAGACCAAATGGCATAACAAGTCATTCATACAAACCGTACTTAGTTTTGAAAGCTATTTTCCACTCATCTCTCTCTCTCATCCTAATCTGATGATATCCACTTTTCAAATCAATCTTAGAAAAGACACAAGAACCATGCAATTCATCCAACATGTCATCTAATCTAGGTATGAGGTGACGATACTTTACAGTGATTTTGTTGATTGCTCAACAATCAATACACATCCTCCAAGTCTCATCTTTCTTGGGTACAAGTAGCATAGGAACAGCACATGAACTCATACTTTGCCTCACATATCCTTTGGAAATAAGCTCCTCAACTTGCCTTTAAAGCTCTTTTGTCTTCTTAGAATTACTCTTATATGCTGGCCGGTTAGGGATGGATGCACCTGGGATGAAATCAATTTGATGCTTAATTCCTCTATTAGGTGGCAACCCACTGGGAATATTGTCAGGGAATACATCTTTAAATTCCTGCAATAGAGTAACAACACTAGGCAACGATGGGTCAAACTTGTCAGTGTTAAAATAAGCCTCCTTGTACAGAAGTACGATCATAGGTTGTTTGGTATAGAATGCTCTTTTGACATCACTCCCTTTTGCATAGAAACTTTCTCTTTTCTTCTCTTTCTCTTGTGTCATCACGTTTTCTCCTCTCTTTTCTCCTCTCTTTTCTCTTTTATCAATCTTTCTTTTCTATTCACTCTCATTTTTAATCCTTAATTGATCCTCATAAGCTTGTTGAGGTGATAATGGTACAAGAGTGACGGGTTTTTCTTTTATTACAAAGGAATATCGGTTCTTGAAGCTATCATGCATGACTCGCCTATCAAATTGCCATGGTCTTCCTAATAGAATATGGCTTACGTGCATAGGTACAACATCACATAAAATTTCATCATGGTACCTTCCGATAGAAAATGATATGAGTACTTGCTTATTTACCTTGACTTCATTACTCTCATTCAACCATTGAAGCTTATACGACCTAAGATGCTTCATAGTAGGTAAATTCAACTTCTCAACCATAGTTGTGCTAGCAACATTAGTGCAACTCCCACCATCAATAATCATACTACATCCTTTATCTTTGATGAGACATCTCGTTTGAAAGATATTATCTCGTTGCACCTCATTTTCTTCCTTTACTTGCACATTCAATGCTTGCCTTGTAACAAGAGCTACTCCATTAATTGGATACTCCTCTCCATCACTTTCACCCTCTGATGATGGCATAGAATTATCATTTGATTCACTTTCAGTTTCAACTTCACCATTACTTCTCAAGATCATTGCATGCTTATTTGGACATTGAGATGCAATGTGACCCCTGCCTAAACACTTAAAACATTTAACATCTCTATTTCTACTTGGTTGGGGGTTAGAATTACCTGCCTCCTTACTAGAACCCACATTCTTGTACTTGGATAGCTCGATTTTGGACTTGTAGTTGGTCATTTCATCCCTTTTATTCCAATTTGGCTTCCAAGATGAGGTAGATCCTGAGTTCTGCCCAAACCGTGTGGAACCTTTCGTTTGAGTTGCCTTTCAACTTTCATGACCATGTGCACCATGTCTTCTAATTCCACATAGTGTTGCAGTTCAAACACGTTTGCTATGTCCCTATTTAGCCTTTGCAGAAATCGAGCCATGGTTGCTTCTCTATCTTCCTCTACATTTGCCCAAATCATGGTAATCTCCATCTCCTTGTGGTAATCCTCCACACTTTTGATGCCCTGAGTGAGCCCTCGTAGCCTTTGGTACAGCTCCCTGTAATAGTGATTAGGGACAAACCTCCTCCTCATGATAGCCTTCATCTCCTCCCATGTATCAATAAGCCACTTACGATTCCTTCTCCTAATCAAAACAAGTTGATCCCACCAAATAATAGCATAATCAGTGAATTCAACTACAATAAGTTTTATCTTTTTCTCCTCGGAATAGTTGTGGCAATCGAAAACCAATTCAACCTTCTTCTCCCATTCTAGGTATACATCAGGATCATTTTTACCTTGAAATGGAGGAAGTGTCATTTTAATACTGCCCAAATTATGGTCATAGGTGTCTTGCCTCCCAAATTCTCTTTTGATCCCTTCTATTATTAGCAGTTCGGACCATAGTAGTTTGATCATCAATTTCATTATCTTTTACATCATCTTCATGGTCATAGGCACGTCTCAATTGCCTTCTTGATTTAGGAGCCTCATACTCCCTATCCCTCCTTTGTAACTCTGCTATTGTATTAGATTGCTCCTCCATTCTTTCCCTCATATCATCAAATCGGGTATTCCTATGCTCAAATTGTTGTTGCATAGCTTTGATCATGAAGGACACATCATCAACTCCCTCCTGAGCTGCACCTTTGTCTTTGGATGTCATAGTATTACTTCTACACAAAATAATAAGATACCTCACAAAACACTCCCTCACGTGTTTTACTCAAAAGAAGGTGTCACACTCTCTCGTGTTTACACTCTTTATGACTTTTTTTTTTATATGAACTTTCACTCTTACCTTTTACCACTCAGATTTCTCCTTTCAGCTCTATAAAGAACTAAAGAAGGTAAATCAAGAGTATTGATTTTGAACAGAATAAGATAAATGGTGTAGAATTGAACAAATTGGAGAACAAGGAATCAAAAAAACGAAAAAGGATATCAAGACAAACGATTTTAATGAGCTAAACTCACAAAAAGAATCAGGATAATGGAAGTTAAATGTAGAGGACAAACTTGGATAACAAGATAGGAAAATGGATGGCAGAATTGAAGTTGAGCAAGAAAACTTTGTTATTATTGTGGCCAATATGACCAAACTGTTAACTTTATCAATAACTTGAATTTGATGTTTCCTTCCTTTTCTTCTTTTTCTTGTTCTTTTTCTTTCTTTTTTTTTTCGTTGATCCTTTTTTTTTATTTTTCTTTTTCCTTTTTCTTTTCCTCAACACAAAACAAGAGTAAAACACTTAGATACAACAATTAGAATTGAAATTAGCACATTGAGAAGGATTGCAAACAAACAGATTTGTGCATTTGAATTGTCATGCACATAATAGACAAATTGAATTGAAATAAATAAATCATAAGATAGAAAATTGAAGAGTGAGTGGATTCAACCTGATTTAGAGCCAAGCTCTAATATCAACTGATGCGGAAAACCCCAAGAAAGTCGTGGCTTAGGGACCCAACGCACACAATGAATCAAAGAACAACCAGGAAAGCTAAATCAGAGTTTAATAACACAAACCCTAGATCCAATATTCGAAGGGACACGAACTTAGAGTATTCAAGATGGATATGGACGCCACACTCTAGAAAAGGAAGGGATTGAGAGTGATAAGTCGATTTGAATGCCACAAGAAGAATTACCTCTTGATAAGTTCTTTAGTTCTTAAAAGAACCGAAGGAGAAAAACGCTTACTATTTATTTCACTCAAAGTTGTCTGATTTCCAAAGCTTACAAGGGGTGCCTATTCATAGACTTAAATAGCAATCCTAAAAGGAGTAGAATTCCTATTTAGGAGAAATCCCTATTTTAGAGGAATTTCGGACTAATCCCAACACATATAATGAACTCCTATTTAGGAGTGAATACTATCACTTAGTTTGATCCATTAAATAGTCCAATTATATTAATTAGACCTGGACTCTCTTTAAAACTTGAATTCACACCATTTGCAGCCTGGTTGGCCTGAATGTCCAGAATCAGTCCATTTAATACTTCTTTAATCTTTCTGGCCCTAGCTCGTGTTATTGGGCCTTTTGAAATGTGCAATGGACTTCTTGCATCTATTGAATCTCTAGCTCATGTTATTGGGCTTTCTAGAATGTGCAATGGACTTTTTGCATCCTTTGAAGCCTTCCACCTATCATCTCAATGGTTCTCATCAGCTATGATAAGAAATCATAAGGAGATGTGTGGGTTAGAATTGTTTCTGGTGATAAGGTAGGTTAGTCGAGTTTTTGTAGTGGGTTTAAAGGGTTAAGAATAAAAGGGACTTGATGGGCTAAGATTGATAGAGTAAGAGTGGAGGAATTATAGGCTAATGGGCTTATTTAGTGCCTCTATTAAGCAAGCCTATCTTAGTAGTAGGCTTAATTTGGATGAATTTAGAGGTTATCTATTAAGACTTAATGAGATTGCATTGAGTTTTATCTAACCAGACCAAAGGTAGCCTTTGGGATAACCCACTTTTGAGCTAGGTGAGTTAGTAGATAGTGTAAGATGACTCGAGATACTCCTTTCAAAACATAGGCTTCCTTGTAGTTCCTTAGATAGCCAAAATACCCTAACCAAGTCTACTACGGTCGAAGACACTTACTTGTTAGTGTATAAGATATTAGTGGTAAATAAAGATGTTAAGAATGTCTTACCATTAACCACCTCGAATAAATCCAAAAGGTTGTAAAAGACACCAAGCCCCTTAGTGGGAAGATGACAGTAAAGGTGACTTAAAAATGACCCCCTAAGGCTCTTCTTTAATTAGTCACACCACTGAGGGAAATGCATAGAGGATAAATAGCTATTTAATGAGCATATTTGATTACATAATATGGTACTATATATGGAAGTTTCTCAAGTACCAGAGGTTGGTAAAATGATAAGACTACAAATGGTGGGGGGAAGTTGAGGTCATAGCCCATCTTTCATTAATGAAAGTTAAAAATGAGAAAAATTAGCTAGTTTTTTATTGCTCACCGTTAATAGTTGTGGGCTCCTCTATTATTAATGATTATTGCATTTATTAATGTGTGTGGATTGGGTAAATCAACCAAGAGATGAGCAATTCATAAATGAGTGGTTACAATTAAGCCAAGGATTCTTTTTTAATAAGAAACTAAGCTAATGAATTTTATTGAATCAATGATGAGATAGATATGGGGAGGCTTGAGTGTTCAAATGGTGATTGTTGAGGCAAGGGGGTCGGTTAGTGGTTTAGGAATCTTTTAGGACATATTGTTGTTTAGGTTATACACCAAACTTATGGTGGAGAGATTCATTGTATTGAAAGGATTGATTATTCCTATAAGAAATAAAGTGGTGATGATAAATGTTTATGCATTTAATAATTTTGACAAACAGAAGGGGTTATGGGACAAAATTAGATGTTTGAAATTGAAGTTTTTGGATGAGTGGTGTCTAAAGGAAGACTTTAACATATTAACTAAGGACTAAAGGCTATGAATGTCTGATGATTCGATGGCTATTCAAAGGTTAAATGAATTTGTCTATGATATGAAATTAATAAATTTGTCGATGTAGGAATGGAAGTGCACTTGGAGTAACTTTTAGGAGTGCCTTTTGATAAGCTTCATAGACAGATTCCTTTTTGATGTATGGTTGGTAGCAGTGTTAGGTTTAAAATAATAGGGGGTACATTATAATTTTTTTGATCACTTAGGTGTTTGCCTCAGTGTTGAGAATAGAGATTAGAGATTGACTTTTTTTTTCACTTCTTTAATCTTTAATACAGGGATTAAGGAGGCATAAAAGAATTTTGTTATTAATGGATTTTCTAACCAAGTCATTAACAAAAGGTTGAAAGTAGTTAAAGAGTTCCTTACAATGTGGAGCCAAAATGAAAAAGATGAAAGAGAGGAGAGGTTACAAAAGGCTAGTGCTTGGGTGGAGCAACTCATGTTAAAGTAAGAATCACACACTTTTATTAAGATAAAGAGGCTTGATCTAAGTTAGAGTAAAACTATATGTTAAGAGGTATTGAAGAAGGAATAGCTTGAATGGTATCAAAAGTCTCAATTGAAATGGCTAGTTGATAGGGACCAAAATATCAAAATGTTCCACATTATGACTTATAATAGGTGATGGAAGAATCTCATTAATCATGTCAACATTAGTAATGACTCAATTATAGGAGATTAGATCAATTATCCTTTGTGATTTTCATCTTTATTTGGGTTTCTCTGTGCAGCCGTACTAGAAAATGAATAAGTCTTTTCTCTAGAAATTGGATAAAACAGATATGGTGATTTTGGAAAATTCCTTCTTGATGAATGAGGTTTGAAATATCATTTAAGATAGTGATGGTAATGAGGTAGTAGGTCTAGATAATTTCAATTTCAGTTTTATTAGGCCTCATTAGGAGTTAATGAAACAAGATGTGATGAACTTCATGTCAGACTTCTATTACCATGGGAAGCTCTACCATTCCATCACATCTTCATTCTCTGTTTTGATCTTTAAAATGGAAGTTGTTGAAAAGATCTCTCAGTTTCGGTCGATTTTCTTGGTTGGATGCATTTACCAAATTGTAGTTAAGGTTTGAGCTAACAAACTTCAATTAATTATTAGCAAGGTTGTTAGGGAAGTTCAGTCTACCTTCATCAAGGGGCATTATATCCTAAACAATGTGTTGATTACTAATGAGATTATTAAGAAAATAAAAAGGATGAAGAAAGGAGGGATTATCATTAAAATTGACTTTGAAAAGGCTCACGCTATGGTTGAATAAAGTTTCATTGAGAATGTCATGTAACAAATGGGCTTCGATGGCAGATAAAGATGATGGATATAAAAGTGTATATTGACTTCTTAACTCTTAATTCTTATTAATGGTTGACCTATATAACAATTTTGTATTGTGAGAGATTTACGACATAGGGATCCTCTATCTTCTTTCATGTTCTTGTTAGCTACTGAAGGTCTTAACTCCCTCTTACAAAAAAAGTCTAAATATAAGCTTCATTAAAGGCTTTGGAATTGAGAGACATTTATGATTCTTTTACCTTTAATTTGTAAATAATACCATTTTATTCAGTGTTATGGAGGATGCATCAATTAAGAACTACAAGTGGATTCTTTGATACTTTCAATGTTACTTTGGTTTGAAAGTGAATCTCATCGAGACAATGATATATAAGGTCAATATAAAGTAGATAAAACTTTATAATTGGGCCTCCTTTTGGAAATGTTTAGTTAAGTGTCTTCCTATAACATATTTGGGGCTTTCCTTAGGCATTAATCCACAGAAAAAAAGGCTTTGGGATTCAGTCATTCGAAAGATGAAGGTTAGGTTTGTAAACTAAAAATATCGGTTTATGTCGAAGGCTAGGGGATTCCAATTGTGTTTAAATCTTACCCTTACTCTTTTCCTATATACTATATGTCTTTATTCAAGATGTTGCAAACTATGAAAAGTAAAATTAGGAAAATTTAACGATTTTTTCTTTAGGGTGATGAGAAGGGGATGAAAGAAGATTTATTATATTGGGTGAGGCTTAATATGCTATCCTAAATCATATAGTGGAGAATTTTAATTGTGGCCTTTTAACCAAATAGTTATGAAGGATGAGAAACATGTAAAATGCAATATGGTGGAAACTTTCAAAGCATAATCTAAAGAGTATCAATTCTAAGAGTGACAAGCCAAGTTGGCACAAATGTCCCTTATATAGAGGAGAGTACGTTCCATTTTATAGATAAATAATAGGATTTTAGAGGTTGTTAAGGCTAATTTCTAATTCCTAGTAGGAGAAGGGGATTGTGTGGACTTTTGAAATCATGTTTGGGTGGGCAATATACCACTTTAATGGAGGTTTCTAAGGACTTATACTCTTGTAGTAGAGAAATTAGGTTTGGTGAAGAATTTCAATGCTTAGGTGAATGATTAATGGGATTAAAGCTTACTTATCATCGAGATTTGTTTTCATGGGAACTAGAGAAATATGATAAGTTTCTTAACTCTTTAAAGCGGTATCACTTAGTAAAAACTCAAGATTCCACTGACCATTTAGTCCTCCATTACTATCCAATTTGTCAAGTGTGGAGTACATGTTTATATTAATGGGGTCCACATTAGGTTAGTTCAACTTCAATAAATTAAATGTGGAAAATTTGGCCAAATTTTGGGAAATTTTGTAGGTTATACCAAAACTGAATAATTGGGTTGTATAGAGTCACCTGATCCATTTGGCTTGACAAGAAGGAAGTAATATTTGGTGGAAGAGTGTTCTCAATGGAAAGGATTTGTGATTTGGTTTGTGTTCAAATGCTTTAGTGGTCCCCATTGTGGCAGCTTAATAATTAACAAAATCACATTGCACCCCCTTAGAGACTTGCTTTATCAAAGGAAGATCATAGATGGGAAGCTTTACCTTAGGTTGTTTCAAATTCAACATGGATGTTTCTATTATTGGTACCATCGGCCTAATAGGGATTAAAGGGGTGCTACGAGGACACAATGAGAAAGTCATTTGTCTATTCTCCAAATTCATATTCATGAGTTTTATTAACGAAGTGGAGCTCTTAGCAATTAAAAAGGCGATGGAGTTGTGAATGTAGTGGTAAGGGGTACTAAATGCAACCATGATCATTGAAAGTGACTCTCTCATAGTTGTTTCATGGCTATTGAGTCAAGGAACTCAACTATGGGTTTTATCGTCAATTTTCTGCAACACTGCATAACCAAATAAGAAAAATATCTTTTTTACCTTTAAACCCCGTCAAAGCAATGCTTTGGTGGATGCATTGGCTAAATTTGCAGCAACCAAAATGAAGCCTTTTGTGGCGTGGTTGTGAGATTAAGGAGTGACTGAATGATCTTTATCATTAAGTGAGTTGTAGCAGAGAGTTAAGGGCTATGAGTTGGGACTGTTTTTATGGTGAATCACGTTACCACTATAAATACACATGGTGGGGTGACAGATTTTGTAAGTAGGAGAGAGCTAGTATGTCCTTTTATTGGGACTGCTTGATTCTTATTTTTTGTCCTACAAAGCTTTTTCAAATTTTTTGGATTGGAGACTTTAGTTTTTGGAGTTATTGCTTACGCATGATATATGGATTGTTGATCTATGTAGCTGCCTAGGACATGTTAATATTCTTACTGATGGAAGGGGAGCAGACTATAGGTGCACAGTAGCATTGGCAGGTACGATTTATTGCAGAACTGTGTCGGGGGAGCTGGGCTGCTGGCAAGAGTAGCTCTGAGTTATCAATCTGCTTAGGCTCACTTTCAGCTCCACTCCTGGTTGTTCATATGGGTTGAGATAGCTATTATTGGTAGGATCAGCAACAATTTTGGTAGCTAGCATGTTCTTTGGTGGAATTATGTTATGGTTCCGTGGAAATGTTCTTTGGAAATTGCTTTTTCTGGGTAGCATTATAGTCAATACGGGGCGGTGATTCTGTTCAAGCAAACAGATGGAGGTTTCTAGTCTTGTGTTGCATGACAGGTCTACCTCCCAATTTGGGATTTTGTATACATGGCATACGGGCTCACTTCTTAGTTGGTACTATGAATAAATTATTTATACTGCTGTTCAAAATAAAAAATTTGAAATTATTCAGATACTCTCTTATTATCATTGCTACATTAGCATCTTGAGTTAAGGCCTACGATGAAATTGTTGCTTTCTTTATCCATCAAAGTTTAGATATTGTGATCTCCCTCAAACTTTCAAGTTCTTGCAAGTTCAATTTCTTCTTCTTAAACTTGGTTTTATTGTTTTTATTTGTTTTCTTTCACCAATTATTCTCACTTGTTTACTCACTCTTAAGAGAAATCAAAATATACGTATTTCTTTAGTTAATTTTTTATTAAAAAATAAAAAATTTAAACTAAATATCATATTTTCATTTTAAAAATTTCAACAAATTTTTAATTATATATTATAATTTAAAATTAAAAAAATAATAACAAATTAAAATTAACTATCCAAATAATATTTTACTCCACCTAAACTTCCCCCCCTACTTAAGCTCTTTCCTCTTAAATTATTCTTAAGGAGTAATAACAAATTACAAGAAAATTAAATGAATTATTGTGAATATAATAACAATTGAACTAAATTTTATATTAATAATTTTTAATAAATATTTTAAATTCACCTATCATTTGATGATGTTAAATTAAACAAATTTAATTTTAATGTCATATAATGAAAATAAATTTAATATTTGATTAAATTTAAAAAATTAAGATTTCTCAAACAAAAAAAAATGGTAAGAAATACTATAACTAATAAAATATTCTAATTAAATAAACAAATATTTAATAATAAATTTAAAAAAAAAATTAATAATTCACATAATTTGACATAATTTTTAATTAATAAAATAATTATCGCGATATTTGCTAAGGTAGTCTCTCACCGAGGGCTAACCCTTGTAGTTAGCAAAGAGGCATCACCGAGGCAAGAGACATCACCAGGGCAGTGGTGCTTTCGCCTCTCCTCTCCTCTTCTCTCGTTGGCTCACTGCCTTGTGCCCTTACCTCTGTCCCATTCCAATCACGCTAAAAGCCAAAATTAAAAGAAGCAAACAATCCGCGAGAGAATTATTTCCCTTCACATGGTCCTTGACGTCCATTAACGTTTCTTTTAAGTTTTAACCTGATGGTTAAAACTTGTCGGCCATTACAAACAATTGTCGTAACATGATAAAAACTGATCCGAAATTTATATTAACATTTCTCAATAAATTTTCTAAATTTACTTATTGTACGGGCTGAATCTTAGTATATTATTACATGCCTCTCCCCGTGGGCTATGCCTTGCAGTTAGCCAAGAGGCATTACCAGGCCAAGAGGCCTTCCACCCCACCTCTGCCTGGCTCACTGCCTTGTGCCTTTATATATATATATATTGCATATTTGTGTGTATGAAGACCGGTAAGGGTGTGAATAGCATTATAAAAGGAAAAACATGTTGCATCCCCGCCACGTTGAATGTCTCGCTTCAGAATACAAAGGGGACAAAGCATTTTCCTCCGAGTGACATTTTATATACTGTCACTAATTTCTTTCATTTCATTTTGTTTATACAATTCGAGATGGGAGCTTCTTCCAAGGCCTATTGGTGGGTTGGCCGACTCCTACGTAGACAGTACACTATACTATACAATGCCTTGTGGTCAGGTTAGCCAAGAAGTCTTCGTCAACTTTAACAAGAACATTACGTTAATTAGTAACAGACAGAATTAATGATGCGGTGGGCGAAGACTAGTTGGAAAGGAAACATTGTGGTCTACAATGTGGTCGTTGCCTTCAATCAGACAGATATTTGTGTCTTATTCTCCACTGGTGGGAATCTGCGTGGTGCGAAATTTCCTTGGCGGTGGTAAGAAGTCAAGTCTGCGTCGCACTGCTGAGGTAACCCCATTTGTCTTATACTAGTGATTATTGGTGATATGTTTTTAATAAGCTTTTAGATTATAAGCAAGCTACCCCTTTGTTCCCCTTCCTCCATCGCAGAAATTCTCTCTAAATTTTTGTTGTTGCTATCTACAATCACTACTGCGGTTTCAAGATCTTAAAGTCAAGCTCTGCGATCAAGCAAGCTGCTGATGATGCCTCTTCTTTAACCCTTAGATATCAATCAATCAATCTTCTTCTCCATTTTTTGAATCAAACCTCCATCGGTACGTAATATTATTTTACTCCTTTAAGTTGTTGAGTTTTAAGTGCTTTTTTTTTTTTATGTTTTAATGTGAAGTTCTTGTCAGTTTGATTTCTCTTCATTCTTGCTTCTATTGACTTCTCTTCTTACCAAATCTCCATCAGTAATGTTATGATCATTTGATCTATTAACCCTTTTTTTTTCGGAAGTCACAGAGATTCTCTTTCTGCATTCTGAATTTCTTTGTTGCCCTATTGTTTCTTTAATCAGTGACCTTTCCCCGATCTCACACCGTGTGGAAGGCTTCGTCATTTTTTTTAAGTCATCGATCATCCTCCAGGTTCTCGGATAATAATAATACTATTTATCTTCTTCCAGTTCTCGTAAGTTTGATATTTTGTTTACTTCTTTTTCTTTGGTTTTTGTTTCGTTTATTTTTAGCTTTCTTTGTAGCAATTATTATCGCAGATTCATACACACCCTCTGGCTAGTCAGTTCCTTATAAAATTTCAAATAGGGATCATATATTTAATTTTCATTTCTAATTTTACTGATGCCGCTATAAGAAAAAATACAAAAAGAGAAATTTTTACTGAAATACGAGTTTTTATCTAATTAAAAACTTTAAACTTTGGAAATGATAAAATAAATATCAGGTTAAAGAAAATAGTGTGGTAGATTAGATTTTTTTTTTTAAATAAAAACTATCTTTTGTTTCTATTATTATTACTAATATTATTATCACTAAATTTAACTATTTTTTTGACACATGATAAAAAAATATTAATTTAAAAAAATTATAAATTTTTTTATTAAATTTTTTTATTACTTATTTGATATATACGTTAATTCTAATTTTTTGATTGTTGATAATAATAATAATATTAGTGAATATTAATTAATTAAATTATTATATATTTTTAATCTTTTTCTTTCTTTTATTACAAAAATTCTCTATTCATAATTCAAAATTATTCAGTAAATTCTCACAATTATTGTTACATTAGCATCTTAAGTTAAGGCATATGAGGAAGTTGTCTTTTTTATTCATCAAAATTCGGATGTTATAATCTCTCTCAAATCCTCATAAATCTTATTTCTTACTTTAAATTTGTGTAAATTCGATTTCTGCTTGAACATGGTTTTACTGCTTCTATTTGTTTTTCTTTACTAATTATTCTTCTCACTTGTTCACTTACCTTTAGAAAAAAAATCAAAATATATTTGTTTTTTCAATTAACTTTTCATCAAAAAATAAAAAATTTAAAATGTACATTATGTTTTTATTTTAAAAATTTTACAAAATGTACAATTACATAAAAAAAGCATAATATACCAATAGTATAATCTAAAATAAAAAAAAAGTAATAACAAATTCTAATTAGGTATAAAAAAGGTTTGACTCCAACTAAACTTCCTCTCTGCTCAATCTTTTTCCGTAGCTTCTTGCCCTGTGTCCTCTTGTTAATATTTTAAGCTTGGGTATGAATTATATAATTGAAAATTTTTATATTAAAAGTAATAAAAAAATATATATATATATATAAATAAAAAATTTATAAATTTAATATATTTAAAATTTAAATTAAAATATAATATTAAATTTATTATTTATTTATAACTTATTGGAATTTTTTGATCATGTCAAAAGCTAAAACTAAAAGAACCAAACAATCCTCCAGAGAATTATTTTCCTTCCCACGGCCCTTGTCGGCCATTGACCTTTCCTTTAAGTCTTAACCTAATGGTTTCACATTTTTTATTTGGTCGGGATGCTAACGCACATTTCATAGACAAGTTTCCTGTGAAGTGTGTATTAACCAAGGCATTGAATATGACGAAAAGGTTGGTGGGCAAAGTAGTGTAGACGGAGAAGAAACAGAGATGATATGGAAATAGGCCTCATACATTAAAAAATTTAAAATTGTAAAATTTAAAATTTTCAGTCTAAAATTATTGAATGTGCCGCAAACATTACAAAAGATGCAGTAAATACTATGAATTGTAGAATAAGGTGGGAAAAAAAGCTATTTGAGACCCTTAATTTCATGTTGGTTGTATGAAGATGGACAAATATGTAGTGTTGTAGTCCAACCATAATGATTTTAGAATTAATAAGAGTAAAAGTTACTTTTTAAAAAGAAGAATCATTTTTAGAAAAATAAAATTATTTTGATACATAAGAAATAAAAATAAAATTACTCTTAAAAAACATAAAAATATAAAAGAGAAAAAGAGAAAAGATATATTTTTCAATTTTTAAACTTTGACTGTTACTTAAAAACAAAATATATTTTGTACACTATAATTACAATTAGAGGAATCTTTTTGGGCCTGATGAGGTGCACAATTGGAGGAATCTATACCAAACTTGGTTTATTATAAGCAACACTTTGTGGCTACTCCTCCTTCCGTCACAGAAATTTTCTCTCTTATTTCAATTGCATTGTTGTTGCCTCTCGCAATCACTTCACTGCGATAATCCAAACTCTCAATTGCCAGGTCATAAGCTTTGTCTGTGTGATCCGAAAACAACAAAAGGAAAAAAACAAAAGCTTTGTCTGTGAACAAGCTGATGCGGTTGCTGTTAATGCTTATGCTCATTCTTTAATCATTAGATATCCATCCCCCCAACTACCATTTGACGCCAAGTTCTTGTAGTAAGTTTGATTTCCTCCATACTTCTTCTTCTTGAATTTTGTTTTTTTAATTCTTTTGTTTCTATTTACTTTTTTCTTTTTTCCTATTATAATATCATTTATTTATTTCCATGCCTTGGGTGAAATCGTAATTTTCAATTTCTTCAATTATTCAATTTCTTTTTCTTAAAATTCTAATTTAGAAAACAATTTTATTTAACTACCACTAGACTGTTCAATCTTTTACTTATTATTTCTGTCATTAATATTCCAGGAATTCTCTTTCTCATTGCAATCCCAATTTCTTTAATTTGCTCGTCAGTCTGTCATTAGACATCTTCTAAGAAGTTCTTGTATGTTTTATTTTTTTATTCATATTTATTTGTTTATTTATTTTATTTCTTTAGTTTATTCGTAATAATTATTATCACTAATTTACACACATCCCTCATCTAATATACTTTAAAATTTATGTATATATTTATTCATATTTACAAGTGGATAAAAGAAATTTGAAGATTATCTTGTTAAACTTAAAATACATAAAAACACAAAGATTTTTGGTTGCTAGTAATAATAATAAAAACAACAACAACCACCAAAAACCTTATTAGTCTTCTTCTCCTCCTCCTCCTCCTCCTTCTTTTTCTTTTTCTTTGTTTCCTTTTGTTTTCTTTGCACCAATTGGGGATAAATTAAAAATCGATCTTACATTTTTTTTTTATTTTTTACAATATAGTCCTAAAATGTCTAAATTTTTTTTTAATTTCATTTTTAAGTATTTGTGATTCATTTCAATGAAAAATAATTTTAAACGAAATATGTTCAAGTCATTACTTTGTATGTTGATTGTATAAAATATGGATAAATTAATGAAAATATGCATGTTGTGCCTATTTAAATTTTAAAATTAGTCCTAAACTTTTAATAGTTTTTTAAATTAAATTCTATTTTTTGAATTTATAAATCAATTATAAATTTTTGGATTTGATTCTATTTCTATCTTTTTTTGGATGAAAATTATTTAGACTCTTAAATATGTAATTTGACTTGACAAACACAATATAAAAAAAATCCAAATACACTGAAAAATCTTAAATACGTCCCGCTGTGTATTTATCTCAATTTCTTTCCTCTTCTCAAACAAATAAAAACTTAAAAAGCCTAATTTCCCCATTTTCCTGAATGGACAACCAAATACCTAGTTTTTGGACTGCAATCTCTACTTCTTTTTTTTTTTTTCACCAGAAATGTTTGTTTTGCCATTCAAAATCCAAGTTATCCCTCCTAAGTTTGTCCCCAAATCTCCAAGCGAGCTTCCATTCCACCACAATATTAGCATGAATATGCATGTGGGCATATTTCGGTAGTTTTTGGGCGTATATGGGCATTTCTATACCATTTTCCATTTGGTGAAATTAAGAATTTAACCAGTTTGATCCTTCCAATCGTAATATGTACAGTGTGTGTATTTCTATTAATTTATATGTATTTCATATGATCAACATATAATAATAATAATTTAATCATTTTCCATTCAAAATTTTTCTTTATTAAAACATAACTCAAACTTTTAGAATCAAAATAAAAATCTTAAAAAAAATTTAAGATTATATTAAAAAAAATTAAATTTAAAAATGTTAAAACATTTTTTTTTCTTGTCCTATACCAATTGTTATCACTAATTCATAAACTCCCCTAGCTAATCATAATTTTCAAGTTCATGAAAGTTCCACCATAGAATTTTAATTAGTGATCATGTATTTAATTTTCATTTCTAATATTATAGAATCCCATCCACATCACAAAAGAAAAACAAAAAAGAAGAACCTTAAGAGGTGAATAATAGATTAAAGATAATATATTCCTTAAATTATTATAAAAAATTATGGAGTTTTTTTTTTCATCTAATTCCAAACTCTAATTTGTGGAAAATATTGATTCAATTTTAAGTTAACGAAAATGCTTTGAGTGATAGATTATGTTCTTCTTCTAAACTCAAGATATTCATTTGTTATCATTATTATCATTAATACTATTATCATTACTATCATACTAAATGGTCGTTAAATTTACTTTGGAGTTAGTTTTTATTTTATTTTTACATTGAAAAGAAATGTTAGTTTTAAAAGTAGAATTTTCATCAAGTCTTAGTTGATAATTTTGTTACAAATGAAAAATAAAAATAAAATTAAACTTGGTTAAGTATAAATTTAGATTGTGAACTTTATACATTTTATTATATTGAAATTTAATTATAGTTATCACCCAATTTAATATATTTCTTTTATTTGAGAACATGAAAAGAATTAGGAAATATCATATATTTTCTCTTGCTCCCTAATTTATTAGAGTATTAATTCTTCTATTTTGAACTTAGGCCACAATAATAATAATAATAATAATAATTTTAAGGTTAATTTCTATTTACTTTTTACATGTTTTAGCTAGTGTTTATTTATTTTTAATTAATCATTAAAATAAAGATTATTTTATTTATTTTTTATTTGATTTCATTAACACTTTTTGTTATTATTCATTGTTTTGATTCATCTTGTCAAAAAAAAAAAAAATCATGTCAACTCTTTGAACTTTCCAATTAGTCAAGAAGAACGAAAAAATTTCAACATATTTTTGTTATAGATACTGAGTTTTAAGGGAAATCTAACCTCTTATTACTAACCAAAATTTTAAACACCGAGTCCTCAACAAGAAGTCATAAAAGACCCTTCACCTCTTTCTTTTTATTGGGCTTCCTTTCTCATGTCCTCGATTTCTATTGCTTCTAATTTCTCTTACACTCATTTGATCTGCTTTTGGCTGAAGAGGGGAAAGTCATACATATGTGTATCATGGCTGGAGCGCTGGTTGGCGGGGCATTTCTCTCGGCCACCCTACAGGTTTTATTGGATCGGATGGCGTCTCGCCCGGTGTTGGACTTCTTCAAGGGCCAACAACTCAGTTCTCAGCTACTGAAGAAAATGAAGACCAAAATGATCACTATCAATAAAGTTCTTGATGATGCAGATGATAAGCAGCACACTGACCCTTACGTGAAGCAATGGCTTGATGAGCTTAAAGATGTTGTCTATGAAGCTGAAGACCTCCTGGATGAGATTGCTTCTGAAATTCAGCGATCGAAGATAGAAGCTGAATCTCAAACTACTCTGGAGAAGATGCAAGATTCTGCATCCTTTCATAATCCATTTAAAACAGGAAAAAAGGAGAAGCTGGAAGAAATCCTTGGAACACTTGAAGATTTAGTCGAACAAGGTCTTCTTGGTCTTGGTCTGACAGGTGGTACTGGCGGAAAACCGTCATACCAAAGAACACCGACGACCTCAATTCCCGATGACAGGGATATTTATGGCAGGGATGCTGACAAGGAAGCCATAATGAAATGGGTGCTATCTGATCATCCAAACAACACTAATAACCCGGATGTGCTTGCTATTGTGGGCATTGGCGGCTTGGGTAAAACCACCCTTGCTCAGCATGTCTACAGTGACAGCAGAGTGCGTGGTTATTTTGATAAAAAGGCCTGGGTCTGCATTTCAGAAGAATTCAATGTTCTCAAGATTACAAAAGATATTTTTGAAGGATTCACCGAGTCATTTTCAAATATCAACAATCTTGATAAACTTCAAAGTAGATTAATGGAAGGTTTGACTGAAAAAAAATTTTTGCTTGTCTTAGATGATGTTTGGAGCAAAGATTATCAGGAGTGGAAAAATTTGCTGAAGCCTTTAATGTTTGGAAAAAATGGAAGTAGGATCCTTGTCACTTCACGGAACCAAGATGTTGCAGATTGCATGAAGACTTCCCCAACTCATTAACTACAAAAATTAAGTGACAATGATTGCTGGTCGTTGTTTGAAAAGCATGCATTCATGGGGACAGATATGTCTAGTGCTCATCCGGACCTGGAAAGTATTGGGAGACAAATAGTAGAGAAATGTGATGGCTTACCTTTGGCTGCAAAATTACTCGGCGGTGCCTTACGATCCGAAAGAAATCCCGATAAATGGAAAAATATAGTGAATAGAGATATGTTGGATGTGCAAAAAGATAGCATACTTCCAATTCTTGAATTGAGTTATCGTTTTCTTCCATCTCACCTAAAACGGTGCTTTGCCTATTGTGCAGTAATCCCCAAGGATTATGAATTTGAGAAGGAGAAACTAATTCGCTTTTGGATGGCTGAAGGCCTACTGCCCCAACACAAAGTGAACAACGTGGAGATAGAAGAGGCGGAAGAAGTGGGTGAAGGCTGCTTTGATGATCTTGTCTCGAGGTCCCTTTTTCAAAAATCAACAAGAAGTGAACGTTTTCTTATGCATGATCTTATTAATGACTTGGCTAAAACTATTTCCGGAGAATTTTGCTTCCGATATGGTGTGGATAGATCATGCCAGATAACGGCGAGGATTCGCCACCTATGGCTTTGTCATAGGGAAGTGGACATAAGTATCTTCCCAATCCAGCATCTGCGCACCATCTTATTGGGGGAATGGCCAGAGGGAGTTGATAATTGGTCGCCGACATTCACACGTTCCAGAGTGTTGTGTTTGTTCTGCAATTACTTGCCCGATTCAATTGGCAACTTGATACATTTGCGCTATTTGGATCTTTCTCGCTCAAATATAAAGAAGTTACCTGATACAATTACCAGTTTGTGTAATTTAGAAACCTTAATCTTACGTGGCTGTAGGTGGTTCGTGGAGCTGCCAGCCACAATTTTCAAATTGATCAACTTGTCTCAACTTGATATCAGAGGAACAAATTTGGAAAAGATGCCGCCCCATATGGGTAAACTGAAAAAACTTGGAGAATTGGATTATTATATTGTGGGCAAGGAAAGTAACTGCAGCATCAAAGAGCTGGGGCCACTTAAGCGCCTTCGAGGACACCTTCGTATACAGAAACTGAGACATGTTTCGCAAGTTCAAAGTCGGCGGAGGCCAGTTTGAAGTGTAAGGAGAAGCTCAAGAAGTTAGAGTTGATATGGAATGGTGATGGTAGCGAAGACTCGTTGCATGAAAGAAATGTGCTTGAGCAGTTGCAGCCACATACCAACATCGAACAACTCTCAATTTCTGGGTATGCAGGGACGAGGTTTCCAGATTGGGTTGGAGATTCTTCTTTTTCGAACGTGGTGGAATTGAATCTTGAAAGATGTAGATATTGTTTGTCCTTACCTGCTCTGGGGCAGTTGGGATTCTTAAAGCGCCTGTTAATCATTGGGTTTGATGGAATCAGAGTTGTGGGGCGTGAGTTCTACGGAAATAACAATAAGCCGCCATTTGGATGTCTGGAAAGTTTAACATTTGAAGGAATGCCAGAATGGCAAGAATGGGTTCCTTATTCGAACATGGACGAGGGTGATGAAGCTGCTGCGGCTTTCCCGCTCCTCCGAAAGCTTCGAATTGAGAATTGTCCCAACCTAAGGGAGATTCAACCCACTCACCTGCCCTCTTTAAAGACACTCCGAATCAGGGATTGTGGTTCATTCGTGAGATTTCCATTGGATTTGGCCCCGGCGTTAGAGTGGCTTAATATTTATGGTTGTCCAAACTTGGAATTTCTTTCCGTAGCAGCTGAGTTGGAGCATTTAAAATGTCTTATAATCAGAGACTGTCCCAACTTAAAGGAGATTCAGCCCACTCACCTCCCTTCTGTAACTATACTTTGTATTTTGGGATGTGATCAACTCTTTTCACTTCCGAGGGCTCCAGCACTCCAAACCCTTACGATTGGGGACTATTCTCATGACTTGGCATTAGGACATCGGAACTCCTCTCATCCGCCCCTAGAGATGGTGGAGCAGTTGATGGCATTGGAATTGAAAACACTCTCTATCGAAGGTTCGGATTCAGTCACGAGCTTCCCACTGGATTTATTCCCAATGTTAGAGTATCTTGAAATCTCTGGTTGTCCAAAACTGGAATCCCTATCGGCGGCATCTCAGGCCCGACCTCTCCAGCACTGCAAATCCCTCGCACTCGGGAGATGCCCAAATTTGAAAAGGCTTCTGTTTATGCATAATTGTCCAGAGTCAATTGTTGTTGACTTTCTGAGAATATTCCCCAATCTTTCACGCCTCTATCTTGATAGTTGCTGGGCAGAATTGGAATCTTTCCCACCAGAGAACATGTTGCTGCCCCCCACCCTCACCTCTCTTCAAATCAGTGGTTTTCCAAACCTCAAGTCATTCGACAATACGGCCCTTCAATCCCTCACATGTCTTGGAGAATTGACGATCCTTTACTGCCCGAAGCTCCAATCCATCCCGAAAGAAGTGCTACCTTCTTCTCTTCGCGTAAATATCTATGGATGTCCTTTACTGCAATTGGGCCAAGATTGGCCTTTCAACCCATACCGAGCGAGCGGATCGACCATCTCTTATACGACTTCATATCTTTGATCAGCTTTCATCTTGCAAGAGTCATCTCACAAAGTATTGCTATGGTCAGGTAATTTACTACATCTTGTTCTGCAGTTATTGAGAGCTAATAACTTGCCCAGAATCTCTCATATTGCTTTCTGGGTCTTTGAGAGTTTGTAACAAGAGTGAAAGCAGGAGTTACAGAACGTTAAATTAATTTTGTGATTTTTCAGTCCTAATGGAACTACATGGCTCTGTAATATGTAGCAATATGAACTTCGTAAGCTCCATTTCTTTAATCCGTTCGCTTTTTCATTTTCATTTCCCCTTTTTTTAATTATTTTAGCATAGAAGAGTTTCCATTGCATATAGAACTCATTCTCTCATTCATGTCATTAAATTTGGAGCACATTTTTTCCAATGCTGCTATAAATGTGGTTGTGTTTGTGTGCAATCATATCGGGTAAGATAGAGCTAGCTTGAATCCAAAAAAACTGGTTTCACAATGGTCTCATGCTACTTTTTATATGAACAAAAGTTAAAATATAACGTGCCAAACTCAAATTACTTATAAATTACAAATTTTTCAACAAAATTCTTAAATAAATTAAGTATTTTATTCTAAATAAAAAAAATTATAAAAATTACATTTTATTTTTATTTTTTAAAATTTGATATAAAATATATATTTTGATAGATTTAAATTAATCTAAAAGATCATTACAAAACTATTTTTATTATCTCATTTAAACAATATCAATAGAATTTTATAACAAAAATAATTTTAAAAAATTATAAATAATATTTTTTAACTATAATTAAAATTTTACATTATTTATATAAACGATATACTTATTTTTTTAAATTCAACTGAATAATATTTCAAATATTTATACACTTTTTTCTTAACTATAAAATAGAATAAATTTGTGATATTTCAAGTTAAGATCTCTCCTTTTTAAACTATAATAAGGTTCTTAGGCCATTATATTTCATAAGGAACCAACGTGACATATTCATCTTTAAAAAGAATTTTTTTTAATAGTAAAATAATTATTATAACAATCATTACAATGTACAAACAAGAATCATATTATTTCTTAATAAGATTATTAAAAAGTCCTAACTTAAAAAATTTCTAAAAAACCTTAATTATATCTTACATTTCATTCTAAATATTAACTATATTGTAAAATCTTTATATAATCATTTTAAAAAAAATCTTACTTCTTGAACATCTTAGTATATTATTCTTGTCCAAAAAATTAAAACCCAAGTACAAGAAATTTTTTGTATGTATCTCACAAATCCTTTAGCTCCAAAAAATAGTTAAAACTCATCCATCTGATTTAAGCTATAGAGGTATTTTCAAATAGTTGAAACATGACAAGGAAGAAATAATATGATTTGTTTCTGCATATCGAAATAATTGTCAAAACAATTATTTTACTATTAAAAAAAATCTTTTCATTGTCACGTGTATTACCAAATTTCAAATTGATTATTAAATGAACTTTTCAAACTAAAAGATTTTCCAATTTCTTTCAAAACAAAAATAAACCACTATCTATATTTCTCATATTGGGATTATCACTAAGTATGGTACAATTCCTTTCTTTTCTAAAACTAAAAAGGCAGTCACTCTTGATTATTTTATTTTGATACAAAAATTAATTTTACTAAAATTTTAAATTAATGCTAATAATAATAGAATTATTTTGGTACATCTTCAAACATTCTCATTCTTAAAATTTGGGATAGTTATAATCTTTTTAAATCATAATATGAACTTTTTATAAAAAAAACAAAAAAAAAGAAGAGATTTCTCCCTTTTTTCCTTTTCTTTACAAAATTCTTTTTATTATATATATTAACTTGGTACTTTGACTATTAAACCCAAGATAATACTCTCATTATTACTAGGAGATTCAAATCAAATGGTGAGATTCATTCAAAATTCTTGAAAAACTATTAAGATATATTGTCCAAAACTACTTGGAAAAAATTAACTAGCTTTTATAAATTCAACTCACCAATATTACCTTCTTGGCCCAAAAGTCTCATGTAGTCGCCCTTTTAACTATAGTCTCAATTAAAGAGGAATATTTTGCAATAATATAACAATTATTGCAATTAAAAACCTCTTCGGATCATAACTTTATGGCCTAATTTGAAACAAGTGAGCTTAATACTAATTTCCTTTAAGATAATGAGGAAAACTGTTTTGAAAAAAGAAAAAAAAAAGAAAAAATTGTTTTGGGATTCTCTCTTAGATTGAAAAGAAGAAAAAGAAGCAAAAGAAGAAGAAGAAGAAGAAGAAGAAGAAGAAGAAGAAGAAGACAAAGAAACTATTAACTCTGCAAAATGTCAAAGTAATTTTTGATGATTTTAAATCACTACTTGTGACTACCAATTTCATAAAAATCCAAAATAACTTTTAGTGGTTCTAGACAACTACTCGTGATTACCAACTCGAAAAAAATCCAAAATAAATTTTAGTAGTTTTAAATAACTACTCATGATTGCTAACTTCACAAAACTCTAAAACAACTTTTAGTACTTCAAGATAGTTATCCATGATTATCAACTTATTTATAAAAGGGAGGCTTATGGATTGCTAAAGAGGACATTAATTTTCAAAATCTCAAGATATCAATTTTCCAATTTTCAAATCTCCCTTATTATATATTGTATCCTCTTTATTGTATCTCAATCTCTTCTTTCCCTTTGTATTTTCTTGTTTCTCCTCCTCTTCTTTCTCATTATATTTCTCATTTCCTCTCCCTTGCAAAAATTTTCTAAGTTATATATAATGTTTATTGTTCCTTATTGGTATTAGAGCTTTTTAATTGGTTTTCTTGTTGGTGCATTAAGTATTTTCTACATTTATTGTTCATAGTTTTTGCATTATGGTTTCAACATATTACATTTTTGAGTTATTTTACCTTGAATTCATTATAGTTTTCTAACCCATTTGAGTGGATAAGGGTAACGAAGCCTATAGAACTCATGGATTATAAAAAATCTATTATTCTAAACCTAATTTCTTTAAATATGAACTCGATGCTATGTAAAACCACCTTTTGCTCCAATTCTTCCACTTCATAAAGCTCTAAATCTCGTAGGATAGCAAATACCGAGGAAATCACTGCATAGAAGGATCGGTGATTAAGAAATTTCAAAAGTCCAAAAGGATCAAATTTACAAGTTTTCAAAATATAGTTTTTTCAAAAATAATTTTACAATTAAAATCAATGAAAGTGATGTCTAACTTATAAAACCCTTTGAAACTATTCATCTATTTTTTAAAAAATCTCTTTAAAACCATAAGAATAAATATTATAAATATACTCATATATGACTAGTATAAGTAGGAGTTCAACTCCTTACAAAAGATATAAACACCTATATTCTAACTATTTTTCGAGATATTAAATTTACATATTTTCAAGACTTCCTACTAAGTTTAATAGAATCCAACCTTTGTAGTGGACCAATTTTTTTCAATTGTTATCCAAATCTAACTGTTTCCTTAAGTAATAGAAATATTTTACAAAATATAATTTTACAAATCAAAATGAATAATTATAATATATTGGAAGAATTTATTTTAATTGTATTAATCTTTAAAATTCATTACAAAGTCATGATTTTTTCATTTGCATCCAAATATAAATTTTAGTCTAAAAAAGGACTAACCTTTCTCTTACAAACATATCTTACTAGATCAAACACTATAATCCTCAGATTTATCTAATGGAAAGATATTACCTCTCTAGTAGACTAAATCCTTGAAAGAGTAGTGAAACCTTAACGATAAAAACAACTTGAATCAAAAATAAAAATTTTCAAAATACATCAATTTGAAGATGGAAAAGTTGTTCTAACTTTTAAAAGAAGGTCCACTAGTTCTAGATCCACAAAGGAAGCCTCCACATACATCCTCTATAGTAGACATAAGACATATATCTACTATTCCTTCTACTATACACTTTTCCATAAAACCTCACATACTATTATAACCATCTACATTATCTACCTTAGATTTACTAAATACCTTTTGCCAAATTACAAATTATAATATAAATGTTCTTTAACCTATCTATATTAACCTTTCAAATTAATCACCTCCAACTTCACCAACTTTATTTTTAATAATAGAAAATATTTCTAAGGAATTGAATATTTTATAAAAAGAATTTCAAGTTGATAAAAAATATTTACATGAACATTTTTACTCTTCCCATAACTCTAAAAAGATAACATAGTTTTTCAAAAAAATTTTACAAAATAAATAGGAAATTCAAGAACATTTTTACAATTTTATCTTTAAACAAAAAGTGCCTAAACAAAAAGTGCATATTTTATTTTTTGATTAGTTTAAAATATATGCATCCCAAAGTGATATTTCATATCATTTTAAAATGCTACAAATCCTGTTACTTCTAAGAACAAAATCGACGACCAGAGCAATTATTCTAATTAGCAGACACAAATCATATTATTTTTTTCCTTGTTATGTTTGAGTTGTTTAAGAAGAAAAATTTATCATGTCCCTTATTGGTATCAAAGCCAATATGGGATGACAAACTTTGTATATAACTTAGAAAAGCTTTACAAGGGAAAAGACAATGAGAAATACAAAAGGAAGAAGAGAAGGAGAAATAAGAAAATACAAGGGGAAAGAAAAGATTGAGATACAATAAAAGGGATATAATATACAATAAGAGAGATTTAGAAATGGAAAATTGATGCCTTGAGATTTTGAAAATCAATATCCTTTTTGGAAATCTAAAAGCCTTCTTTTTATGGATGAGTTGATAGTCATAGGCAGCTATCTTGAATCATCAAAAGTTTTTTTGGAGTTTTGTGAAGTTAGTAGTTATGAATAGTTGTCTAAAATCATTGAAAGTTGTTTTGGATTTTTATGAAGTTAGTAGTCACGAGCAGTTGTTTGGAGCCACCAAAAGTTATTTTGGACTCTTGTGAAGTTGTCAGTCACAAGTAGTTGTCTAAAAGCATTGAAAGTTATTTTAGTGTTTTGCAAAGCTGACAATTTCTTTGTTATTGTTCTTCTTCTTCTTCTTCTTCTTTTTTTATCTGAGAGAGAATCATAAAATAGTTTCTTCTCTTTCTTTTTTTTTTTTTTCATCTAAAAGAGAATTTCAAAACAGTCATCCTCATTATCATAGAGGAAATTGGTATTTAGCTCACTTGTTTTAGATTGGGCCATAGAGTCATGGTTCCTAAAGGTTTTCGATTGCAATAATTGTTATATTATTGTAAAATATTCATTTCCAGTTTAGGTTATAGCTTAAAGGGCAGTTGTTTGAGACTTTTGGGCCAAGAAGGTAGTGTTGGTTTAAACTTTGAAAGGGTTGGTTAATTTTTTCCGACCAATTTTGGACAATAGGTCTTAATAGTTTTTCAAAGATTTTGAATGAATCCTACCATTTGATTTTAAATCTCTTGGTAATAGCAAGGGTATTATCTTAAATTTGATATTCAAAGTATCAAGTTAATACCTTTGATAGGAAAAATTTTATGGAAAAAAGGTTCATTAATAGAAGGTTCATATTGTGATTTGAAAGGCTTACAATTTTGTAACGATATCTTCTTTTAATTGTAGTTCCTCTATTGTATGATTAATTTTGTAGTATTTGGTTATTTACGTTTTGTTGCCATATCTGTAACAAATGACATCTTATAATGGTTTTTTCAAAAAAGGATGTTTTGAGTCTAGATTTGGATTTAGGTGTTTTAGTTTTCTTTAATTTGTTATAGTAAGATTGGTTATTGGTTTATTTGCATGTTCTTTTAAAGCTATTATAGGTTTTTGTATAAGTTTATTGTACTCTCTTCTGTAAGGGTTTGGTGAGTTTTGGAATACTTAAGTTAAATTATTAGTATAAGGTTCTTGATATGAATGTGATATATTAGGTTAAGATCTCTCTCTTTTAAACTAGAATTAGGTTCTTATGTCATTACATTACTTAGGGAATCATCACTTCTATTAAAAAATCTTTGACTTTTACTGACAAGTTTCCTAATAAGATTACTAAAAAATCTCAACTTAAAAAATTTCTAGGAAGACTTAATTATATCTTATATTTTATTCCAGATATTAACTGAATTGCAAAATCTTTGCATGATTTTCTTAAGAAAAACCCTATTCCTTAAATGCCTTAACATACTACTCTTGTCTAACAAATTAAAATCCAAGTGCAAGAAGTTCCTTATATCTATCTCGCAGATCCTTTAGCTCTAAAAAAAGTTAAAGTCAATGCTTTTCATTTAGGCAATGGAAGTATCCTCAAATAACTCAAACACAACAAAAAGAAAATAATACAATTCATGTCTACACATTCAAATAATTGACAAAGTAATTATTCTACCATCAAAAAGGAAATTCCTTTCATTTTCATGTGCAATGCCAAATTTCATATTGATTTATTAAATCAAAAATTTTTTCTTTGCATTGATTGGAAATTTATAAAAGAAATTTTATAAAAAGATATTTAAAACATTGCATCAAAACATATTTTTACTAGATGACAAGTTATTCTTTCTATTTTTGATTTTGAAATTGAATATATAAAAGGAGAAAAGAAATTTATTCTAGATTTTCTAACCAAATGATTCCTTAAAAAAAGAATGTAGCATGCCAAGGAAATCCAAGAGTAAAAGAAATGTTATTTACAAAACCCAAAAAAAAACCTAGAAAATACTCCAAAACTCATTGCCTTGACCCAATTAAGAATAGAAACTACTCCAAAACCCATTATCTCAACTTGATCCATTAAAACACAAGTTGAACAAGCCACTAAACAGGAAGCCCAATCCTCCCCAAAACAATTACAAATTCATAAATGGATAGAAAATATCTATAAAACTTTAAATTTACTTATGACCTTACAAGGCCTTTTTACATTATAAGACATTTATGGAACTTCGATAGGTAAATCTCTTAACTCTAATCTCTAAATAGAAGTTGCTTCTTCTTAAAAAAAATATAACCCTTTCAAAACTTGTGAAAAATCCTTTACCTTATCTATTCAAACCCAAATTCCGAAATATTTTTACTATAGAAATAAGATTTTATGATAAGGATCTATCTAATACCATTTCAAAAATCTTTCTTACTAGATGGTATTTTAAACTTTGAGACCTTTCAAAATTACAACCATATTATATGGTAATATTTGAAATAACAAAGTTAGTAACATTCAAACACTTCTACATAGAAAAGTCTCACACTAACCCTACCTATTCCACTTGCCATATATAGAAAATCCTTCATTCTTAATAACGAGGACAAGAAATTTCAAAACCAAAACACTTTTCAGTTTCCTTCAAAACAAAAATGAAGCCACTACGTATATTTTTCATATTGAGTTTATCAATAAGTATGATACAATAACTTTCTTCTTCAAAACCAAAACATTAGTCACTTTTAACTATTTTATTTTGATACAAAAATTGATTATACTAAAATTTTGAATTAGTTTAAACAATAATTGAACTATTTTTGTTCATATTCAAACATTGTCATCCTTTATTGGTATTAGAGCTAATAAGGGACAACAAACTTTATAAATAACTTTAAAAAGTTTTACAAGAGAGTGGAAATGAGAAATACAAGAAAGAAAAGGAGGAGAAATAAGAAAATACAAGGGAAAAGAGGAGATTAAAATATAATAAGGGGGATATAGTATACAATAAGAGGGATTTGGAAATGGAAAATTAATATCCTGAGATTTTGAAGATTGATGCCATCTTTAGCAATCCATAAGCCTCCCTTTTATAAATGAGTTGATAATTATAGGTAGTAGTTGTGACGAAAACATTGTGCTCAACTTCACCAAACTTGCCAATTGTATCCACAAATTTAGGCATTTATAGATTGGCATTTGACCCACCATGACTCATCTTAATTGTTATTGTCAATGTGTGCCCCAGTAGTCAAAGAGTTAATTGCTATTTAAATATATATTGAATATTTCATACATATAATTTTATTAATAAAAATATTTTTTATCTTTAACATTATTGACATAAGTGATTTAATTATTAATAAACTCTAAATATAAAATTTATGGAATAAATATATTTTGTAAAAGTAATTATAATTGAATCATAATTATAAAATACTTATTGTATTAAAGTATTATTTCTAAATACTCTTAATCTATACGTTATCGATATTAGACATTTATAGAACCATGAGACTAACACATATTAGTTTCTTTTCTAATAAGGAAAGTAGTTAATCTTATAAATTAAAGTATAGGGATATTTAAATAAACATGTGAATACTTGTTAAATGAATAAATTCACTTAATTGAGCCACTATGAGAATTCATAAATAGAATATTACTTATATGTCTATAGAATTATTCATGTAATAGTTGTGTGAGTGATCTTTACACTTGAGATTACCAAAATATTTCATATAGGAATTATTATACCTTGATCTAGCCTTTGAGTTATCCTAATTGAGTATCTCTTATAAAGGCTTGCACTAAGTATAATATGAACTAAATGGAAATAATTAAGTGATTAATAAAAAATTCATCACTTTCAAGTAATAATGATATAATGTTTCGTTGTTCTCAATGAATAATAATTTAAGAAATTCTTTGGCTAAAGCGAAGTGAGTGTTCATAAAAAGTAATGATCTCATTTCTAGAATTAATGATCTATATTTATGAACGAATATAATTAAATAAAATAGAGTAAACATTAATTTCATACTTTATATCTAATTGAACTATTAGTATAATTAAAAGATTGAATTACATTGAAAATTTGTGTAGTTAACTAATATGTAAAATCACCTTTTAATAGTTATAACATTTGAGTAGTGATAACATGCCAATTGCATCCATTAATTTAAGCATCCATAAATTGGCGTTTGACCCACCACCACTCATCTTAATTGCTATTGTCAATGTGTGTCTTAATAGTTAAAGAGTTAGTTGTTATATATATATTAATAACAATAATTTTTATCGTTAGTATTATTGATATGAGTGATTTAATTATTAGTAAACTCTAAATATAAAATTTATGAAATAAATATACTTTATGAAATTAATTATGATTGAATTATAATTATAAAATAATTATTATATTAAAGTATTATTTATAAATATTCTTAATGCACTATTGAAATTGAATATTGATAGAACTATAAGATTAACACATATTAATTCTTTTCTTAAGAAGAAAGTAGTTAGTCTCATAAATTAAAGTATAAAAATACTTAAACAAACCTGTGAATATTTGTTAGATGAACAAATGTACTTAATTGATTTGTTATGTGAATTCATAAATAGAATATTACTTATGTGTTATTCATGTAACGGTTCTGTGAGTGATCTTTATATTTGAGATGACCAAAGTAGTTTATGTATGAATTATTATACTTTGATCTTACCTTTACGTTATCTTAATTGAGTATCACTTGTAAGAGTTTGTATTAGGTTTAATATGAATTAAATGGAAATAGTTAAATGATCAATAAAAAATTCATCACTTTTAAGTAATAACGATAAAATATTCTGTTATTCTCAATAAATAATGATTTAAGAAATTTTTTGGCCAAAATGAAGTGAGTGTTCATAAGAAATAATAATCTCTTTAATAAAATTAATGATTTATATTTATGAACGAGTATAATTAAATAAAATAAAGTAAATATTTTTTATTTTTTATTTAATTGAAATATTAGTATAATTAAAAGATTGAATTACATTGAAAGATAGTGTACTAAACTAATACGTAAAATTACCTTTTAATAATTATAATATTTAAGTAGTTATGATATGTGATTAAATATGAATTAACTAATTGATAATTAATATTTAATTAAAGAAATTTAATTTATCTAATTATTTAAAATTATAATTCATATTTATTATTAATATTTTGAAATCCTAATGGATGACTAATATAAGAAAATTTGTAGAAATATAAAATAAAAATCAAGTTAAATTTAATTGAAAATTTTAAGAAATTTTTGAAATTAAATATGAGATATTTAAAAATATAAATATTAAAATATAATTTATAAAAAATCACGCAAGTCATTTAATTAGGTTTAGGAGTAAGAATGCTTATATATTGACTAAAAGAAACCAAATCTAATACAATGGTATTAGCTTCTGGCTCCTCTCTCTCTCTACAAATTTTGAGATTTGTTTTTAATTGTCTATGTAAATTAGTATTAGAGCCTGGAAATTTGGCTGAAAGCCTCAATAACGATTTTATTTTTTTAGATAATTTTGTAATTATAATTAACAAGCAACTTATTTTCTTTTACGATCCCTCCAACTCAAACAAATAAAGACTGCACGTATGAGAATAGTCGCTCAATAGAAGAATTATTGTATTTTCCATCATAAAACCGCCCAAGGCTGGGAGTTAGGAAGTGCGCTTCGTGCGTATAAATGGTCAATTAAACAGTAATGTTTCAATCATGAAATTGATATTGAATCTTGTCAAAAAGAAAAAACGGGTCTACCTGAATGTCTTTAAATGTTTATTCTAATCGCACTAGAAAATCTTTTTGGTTTCGTCCAAGACATGTCATCTATGTTGCGAAGATAAAATACTTCACCTTGATTCAATTAAGTAAAACCAGGCAAACCATCGCTGCAATGCCTTTCTCTTGGCTCATGGGACGCAACTTCTTGAACAATACTTCATTTGCATCGTTAAATTCATAAGTTGAATTTCCTGACAATGCATCCCTGGAAAAGTCGCAAGGAAATTCTGCCTGTGCTACTTGCCATTTAGGCTAGCAATCTAGCTACCATTAAGTTGGTTTCTCTACTTGTTGTAACTTAGCGGTGGAAATGAAGTTCAGTTCTTCAATAAGTGATCAGAAAGTAAACATTTCATTCCTATGCTGGCTGGGACAACCTTTAATCGAGAATACAACTTGAAGAATTGAAATCAAAAGATTCCCTAATCGCACCCTTTCTAATTGCCTTTTCCAGATCAGAAGGCACAATTTTGAAACAAAATGGAAAGAAAGCTGACTCTCTTATGAATGTTATATGAAAATTACCATATCCCTTCCAGGCCCCCGCATATCTACCGGCTATGTAGGTGGCAACTCTTTTGCCAAGACCTCGTTGATCTTCCCGTTGAGATTCTTGTTTGGTTGACATTAAAAATTGTCGAGTTTCAGATATAACGATAGAATATAAAATTAGAGTATGTATGCATGTGAAACAATGTTCAATTACAACTTTCGGCTAAACTCACATTTGTTTTATCGCTTGTATCTGTTATTTAATTTAGTTCCATGTTTCAGCAACCAGGATTGCAAATGATGAGAAAGTCACATTTTGTTTTTACCAATGGATTAAGGTAATGTATGAACATAGGCTTTCACTATTTGACTAAGGTTACCAATGAATATTCATGCTTTAATGGTGGAGGATGGTGTTTTGGTGAGAGAAAAAAAAAAGAAAGAAAGAAAATCAAATTATGACCCAGGCAATACCATACTAAATCTCGGGACAACCAGCACAATAATCCACCACTGAATGGTGTTTACACAATCTCAAAATTTGTCATTATATTTGATTTATTAAACTGATGACAGTCTGTTACATATTGCGAAACGTTTCTGGTATCCCAAGATTATGACAAGAAGTTCAATGAGTTCATTCTAGGCTTTCTAGTTATTAGCCAGCTTTGACAGTTATAAGTTAAATTACAACATGTGCATAACAAAACCTATTAGAGCAGCCGCCCAGCCCAATTCTAATTTCTTGGTGAGTGAAAAAAACATAAATTTGTAGATTGCTTCTCTCTGTTTTTTTTTTTTTTTTCACTGAAATTCTAACTTCTTTGCTAAGAATTACAAAATTTGTAGTTTGTTTTTCCTTTTGCTAAATCTCTATTAGAATTAGGAACTTTAGTGTTATGTTGTTTTTATACCATTTCTGAGTTTCTTAGATAGAATCATCTATATGTTCTGAATTCTCCATATATTTGTTTCGCAGCTGTAACAATTTTTGCTGTAATCAAATTTTCAAGCATTGTTTTGCTATGGAAATTAATTAAGGTATATGAAATTTTTCAATATTTTTCTAGATTGCTTCATTATCTATTGTAATACTTATCTTTATTTATCTGTACCAAATTGTATACTGTAACAAAATATAAAAATGACATGTAAGAGACATTGTTCTATGGCCAATAAAAAAAACCAAGATATATATATATTTGACCAAATATATTTTTTAACCAAGATATATTTACTAAAAAAGTTATGTGAAAATTGTATAATAGTGACACATAACATGAAACAATATATCAACACAAAAATAGTCGTGCGTAGCACAGTTAATGAAGTTAGTTCCATCTAAGGCCCAAGCAAGTATATATGAACCAATTAAAACAATCAGAATATAAAAACAGAATTCTTATGGGAAATAATTAATATAATAAATTAAACCGTGCATTACTGACTGATAATTAGACATAATTCTACTTTATAGGGAGTAAGAATATTAATATTTTATTGATGTGAGCATTAAGAGGGTGAGATGCTAGGTTGGCTGTTTATTGATGTGAAAATTAAGAGAGCGAGAGATGCTAGGTTGGCTGTCTTCTTTCTATGAAATACTAATACCTTATTCGACTAATTCTTTGAAAGATTCTTAGAAGATAAAGTAATGAAATTGTCAAATCCAAGACAAAATAACATCATCAAGTGCCTCCAAAGCATGCGCAGGACCTTATTTTACTATTAATTAGCTATGACAATAGGTTAGAGCTTCCTTTTCTTCCCCATTTTCTTCTTTGCTTTTGATCCTACTTTAATCCTTAATTAGACTAGCTTCTCCATCTCTCTCTCTCTCTCTCTCTCTCTCTCTCTCTCTCTCTCTGTGTCACCAATTCCCTAGCAGCAAAATTATGCACGTCTAGGATGTCTTCCTGCCAAACCTAACCCTTGAAGGGAGTCCTCTTCTTTCCCTACTTTTTTCCTATGCGAAGACAAACCAGTCCAAACTCTCCGCGGTGGCTTTGGAAAGTAAACTCTTCGGATTGTGGGTGAAAAGGATAAAGACACATGGTTCCAATTTAAGAATTGATTAATTTGGCAGTATAAGGGATACTACAAGTTCCACCGTTGCACCTGTGGTTTACTGCAAATAGTATATCCTCAATATATTGCTTTATCAAGCTTCCCACACTCCTTGCTCCAAAAGAAAAATAAAATAAAATAAAATAAAGAGGATTGTCAAATCCTTAAATTACCATTTATATTTTGATGCACCATCCCAAGCCTCAGTGCATCCCTATTAATAATAGTTATAGCACTCTATCGAAGTCTCTAAAATGCCAAGGTTTCCCGTGTGAAGATGAAGCATTAATATTGTCATGAAACCTCATACGAACTTAAAATATTATGTGATTACACGGTGAAGTTCATAAAAGTTGTAAGTTAACTAAGTTATTACATCATATCGACGCAGGATTTATGTTTTTTATATGCCTTTGGCAAGTGCTAAGACTCTCTATTACCAAGTGACTTAATTGAAGTAGAATAAAAGGGATTGAAAGCAGGCTCTGAACTAAACTCTGATATATGAAACTTTCTACCCACGTAAAACCTTAAACTATAAAAAATGTAAACATTATAAATCAAACCAGGTCATTGTGTTATATCAATAGAATATCGATGTTCTTAACAAAAATTATCTATAGCTTTATACTTGCATCTAAATTTATATAAATGATGCTAGATCTTTCAATTTTTTGAAAATTGTAGTACAGACGCACTTAGCCTGTGCAGTGGTATGACATTTCCCTTGCAATTGAATAATTATGTTTTATTTATGGCAGATTATTTATGCTCTTAACAAAAAATTATATATATCTACTGTTAGATTAGAAGGTGTAGAAGTCACTTAATCTAATCAATTTTGTTATTTAAACTCTATTATTGAGAAGAATTATGGATATATAGGAATTCATATGGATATATAGGAATTCATACCTGCTTAATTATTTGTGTTATGCTGTTCTACATCCGGAAATATACATAAAGACGTTCTTCATAAAATGAGGGTTGGATTGTTAAAATGGAGAAGTGCCTGCAAAGTTTTGTGTGACCATGAAGTTCTTAGCAAGCTGAAGCGTAAATTTTGTTGAACAATAATTAGAATAGCAGTACTGTGTAATAATGAGAGTTAAGCTGTTAAAAAAACAACATGCTTAAAAACTGAGTGTAATGAAGATTAAAATGTTTAAATAGATGTACAGTCAGTTTAAAAAAATTGAATAGAAAATAAGGATATTCATTAAAGAGTAGATATAATAACTATTAAAAATAAATTAAGAAAATGACATTTGTGTTGGTCTTGATATTTTTAATGCAGACAAACAAATGCTCCAATTAAAAGGGTTAATGAAACTCAAGTGGATAGCAAGAGAGCTAGGAAGAGAGAAATTAAGAAAACAATTGAGTTTTACTCTTAATTTAGTGGAAAATAGAGCTACATGATGAGATTATATTTACGTAGATGACTCCAATTGAATATATAATTAAGGTTTTGTTGTTGTTGCACTTCTTTCACTAACATTTATGAATTATGCTTTTTTTTTTTTTCATTTTTTGAGTAAATCATTTCCCTCGTGCCGGAGTATGAAATTTCCCTGACAATTCAAAGAACGCAACAATTATGTCATTCCCCAATTCCTAGTTATATAGGAGAACAATTTTTCACCCTATGCATATACCCAACTTCCAGTGGATCTGCTCCGATCCGTCTAATTGCAAAAAGTCCGACCAAAATTGACTAGCTTCTTGATTGAATTATTCACCATTTGCAGCCCCACATGAATCCTGTGGAATTCCATACAAACCAATAATAATTTCCGATTGATTAGTGTAATAAAATCAAGTCATGGATAGCGTCACATGCATGCATTACGACAAAGCTGTGGACTGAAGCACATGTAGGGATGTGAAAATGCTGAGATATTAATGACAGAGGGAGAAAGTCTTTGTTTAGGTGAGAATAAATTGATAGGTCGATGAAAGAAAATGGTCCCACATTTTGTTTACAATCAAGTTGTGATAATTAAACAATGTGTAAACAAATCATATCAAAAATTTTTGTTTTTATTTTCTTAATTAACAAAATTAAAAGAGTGCTGATGGACAACTGTTCCAGAAGGAAGGAGGAGACTGTGTTTAAACGAACAACTGTACAAGAAGGGGAAGGGGTCACATGTTCATCTATAGTAGTCACACGATTCTCCAACAGTTGCATACCCGCAATGTCAATATTATTGCATTGTAGAAAACACATACTTGGTGGTGTCTTGAATTCGTTATATAAATGCAGTCAATTTGTATTTACACCTTTTAAATATAAACTTCGTTGTACTATTATATTCATTAAATATACATTTATAGTTCTTAACTGTGAAGTACAATTATGCATTGATAAATTAAAAATGTACAATTCACAATTATAATAGTAAAATATGTAGGTTTATGAATGCATCTATACAACTTTTTCTATAGATAAAATTTTATTATATGGAGCATGATATAAATTTGTTTTAATTAAAATAATATGGCTTGGACCTGGTTAATCATGGATAGCTAACAGATCAGGATAGCATCCTTTATGTATTATGTTTCTCTGACGCTCAAGAACAAACAACCTGCATATAGTTTACAAGAGCATGTTTTTTGCTCTTTACATGACAGTTAATCGCTTGTTAACTATGTTTTAGATTTTAAATAACCAATACAATCATATTTTATTTTGTCTATCTTGTGTTCAGCTAAATGTGCAAGCAAAATTAATATTTTCTTTATTGATATTATTTTGTATTATTAAATTAAACATCCTCATTGAAAGCCAGAGAATATTTGAACCATGATGACTTTATTTCCATGACTCAATCAAACAAAGACACCCCAAAACCCAAGGTAAAGTCCCTCTTCCTTCTTCCCCTCCTCCTCCTCTCTATCTCCTCTCCCCACACACCTCCCACTTTTTAGACAGAATTTATAGAGTATCTAATCATCAACAAGATTGAAGAGCGATGACTGATTGATCTTCATCATCCTCAAGCCGTTTGTGCTTATGAAATAGGAAACTAAGAAAAGCTAAATGCAATAATCGATCCTTTTAAGTTTGACTCAAGATCCCATGCATGCTTTCAGTAGAGCATGGTTCCTTATACTGCTGTTGTTATCATCGTTAGCATCTAGTTGCGGGAGTCTGCTAGAATTCTGGGAAGGGTTTCATGTTTGCTAGTTTTGTCATGGTGGCAATTCAAATTTGTTTAATTTAGAAAAAAGAAAAAAAAAAGATCAATTTTCCATCTCCTTTTTTCACTTTTCTAAGTTACCGACTCATATTATTCTTGGCTTTGGAAAAAAGTACACGCACCAAGGAAAATTAGTTGTGTGTAAGGAATTAAAAAAAAAAATTAATTTTTTTAAACTCTTAATCCAACCCTCCTATTTCACTGGGCCCAAAACAAAAACCTAATCCCACCCACCATCGTTTTGGTACAAGAACCCGGACCCGTTCTCCTTTTTCGGCTCCTTCTTTCGAGAACAAATACTTCATACCAATCATCTTAAAATTAAAAAAATAAATAAAAATAAAAAAATAAAAAACAACCTACTTCATGGCATAGTTAGGTTAGGCTCAGGTTATATCAAATTGCGTTAGGTATATGGTATTTCAATGGTCAATTCTGAAGGCTTTGTCTTTTTATTTTTTTATTTGGGACAGGAGCTAGTCTTTTCTTTCCTCTGTCTGTCCTTTGTTTGAATATTTCTCAAAAAAAAATTATCTGTTGGAGGTGCATATTAAAAGGCAAACGTAATTCTTGTATTGCTCATGCTTTGGCAAGAAACATGGACAGGCAATTTTAGAGTTTATGAAACACAATAGCTTGCCAACACGGATAAATTATGTGAAGATTAACTAATCTGAATCGTTTTTGTTATAGTATGTCTCATAGACGCATACCATCACAGTGATTCAACTTACAAGCTTTCCATACTTAACCTTTTCATAAACTCTCTTCATCATCAGAGTTAGCCATCTAAGAGAGTGGATTTTGTTTTCTGTTTTTGAGTGTAACCGTTTACTGCAAATTGTACACATATGTTCATAACGCTTAGTGATACTTGTATGCAGTGTCTCTCTATTAGGAACTTGGAACAAGAAGTAACAATTCATTATGTATAATATTCCCATAATCTTATAAGAGTCTATATATGTCCCATGGACAATATAACTCATTTCTAGTTCTTAATTTTAATTGTCATCTCCGCAAGATTTCAAGAAATTTAGTCATTAGGCTTTATCCAACTACTCTAATTCAGTGGCCACTAGGTCACAGAAATGATTGAACAACAATTTTGGGTATACAATCGATCAATAAGTCAATACCGGATCCATGTTCCCAAAGTGTGGACCTGCTTATAAATTCTACATTTGCCATCCATCGAGCGGCTACCTACCATAATTACTAGGCTTAATTTAGCTGGACAATGTGAGGAAAATTGGTATATATCAATTCATTTTCTGGAGCGTAATAAGTAAAGATGGTAGAAGCCTTTTCCTTTCGCCAATAGTCTTTGATTTGAACTACTTGCATTTATAGGGTGGATGATGCCGCTTAGGACAAAACTTTGACAATAAATATTCTATTATCTTTATTATGATATAGCCTAAAATAATACCCCCTCGGGGCTATATGCATAAATATCAAAGATTATTTGAATGCAGTTAGTCTCCCCCATAGACTGTACTAATAACAGTCTTATCACCGATGGATATCCATGTACGAGTTTATGGGTGAAAGGCAGCAATAAAACGCCATGAATCAATGGAAGAAAGGAAAATGATGTTGAGTTCCACACCACCTCTCCTATCGTTTCTCTCAGCAACTTCAAAATTCAAAATTACCCGAAAGGATCAAAAGGGGAGGATAGCTGCATGACATAAAAAAATGGAGATGTGTACTCATCAACAAGAAAAGAGTGCTAGAGGCGAGCTCGAAGAAGGAGCTGAAAATAGTGTAACTTCATCATCACCGGAATCTAACTTCCAGAAGTCCCTATCTTTCGACTTGAACGAAGAAGCGAGCAGTGAAGAGGATGGAACCACCGACGGCCATGAGGTTGTGGGAGCAAGTGCTGAAGATGGTCGGGAGAAGAGAAGGGAAGGAAGCTCTGGCAATGAAAATACTTTTGTAAACAGAGATGCATCTAGGGCTACCGTTCGAAAATATGTTAGATCTAAAATGCCTCGGCTACGATGGACTCCTGATCTCCATCTCTCTTTTGTGCGTGCTGTTGAAAGGCTTGGCGGACAGGAGAGTAAGTTCACCCTTCATCTCCTTTTGTCAACCAGTTCAATAATGGGACAATTTCATAATTTTTCCTCATAAGAGTCATGTCATTGGCTCTGACCCTAACTGCATCTCAAATCATAAGTCTCAGCTATGACTTTAACACTATTGAACTACTCAAGCATATTGATTATCAGACATCAACAAATATATGACCACAATTAGTCTTTTTCGATAAGTATATGGTCACCATTATTTTCAACAGTTGTTGCAGTATATGAATAGTTTCAGTTGCAAATTGCAAAAGGGACTTTTTAGTAATTGTCTTCCATGATATTCTTAACTCTCAGCGGCAATGTAATGGATAAAGGTCGATTGATGTACCTGGAAAATTACCATATGTCATTCACCTTTTGATATTAATTGTATAAGATTTATTTCTCCTCTTATTGAAGTCTCGTACTTGATAAACATTTGCCTTGAAGGAGCAACTCCCAAGTTAGTTCTTCAGTTGATGAATGTGGAAGGCCTTCGCGTTGCTCATGTGAAGAGTCATTTGCAGGTTATCTATTGTATACATCGAATTAGCGAGTTTTAATTCGCTTTCAATAGCTTTTTCTTTCCCTTAATTAAGCTATCCCTTTTTTTCCTTTACATATTTAGATGTACCGAAGCAAGCAAGAAACTTGATCAGGCCGGGCAAGGTGAGTATGACAAAGCTGAGATAAAAACTCCCTTATTCTCCTCTAGGCAAGTGTGGCTTTCGCTCATGTGATAGCTTTTTTTTTTTTTTTTTTCTTAGAAAACCAAATTCATCTTTTTTTTTTAAAAAAAAAAAGGAAAAAATTACTCTCAAAAAATAAAACAAAAGATCCCTAAATTCTTCCTTTTGTCTTCTTAAAAAGGAAAAAATTCATAATTTAAGTTTATTTTTGTTGTTCCTTTTTATTTTTTTTAAAAAGAAAAAAAAATTCTGCATTTAAAAAAAAATTACTCTCAAATATATTTTTTTATATTTTTAAAAAGATAAAGAGGAAACAAAATTCTCCTAAATTCACTTTTTTTTTTCTCTTAAAAGGAAAAGAGAAAAAAAAAACTTCTAAATTCACTTAGTTTTTGTTTTCTTAAAAAAAATCTAAAATTATTTTTTTATTTTCTTAAAAAAATACTCATAATTTAAATTTTTTATTTTTTATTTTATTAAAAAAACCTAATTTCATGTTCTCTTTTTTATAGAAAGGAAACAAATGAAAAAATAACTTATATTAATATTTTTAATACATATAATAAACTCATATACCTTACAACTTTGTTACTAATATATAAATACATTGAAGTGACAAAAACATTATACATTCGGAAAATGTCACATGAGAGTTTTTTCTATTTGCAATACTTTTCTTTAAGAGAATTTACCTAGGAGTGATACCTTTTGACCTACCAAACAAAGATAAAGTGTTTATATACGACAATTTTAGGTGATAGGGATTTTAGAGATATTTAAATAAATATGTAATAAAAATATATATTTCAAATTTGATTTTTAAAGATAACTTAACTGCTTATTATAGATAATTACAAAATGAATTTAAAAACTAGAGTTGTTATCTAAATATTCTTGAATCTTTTTCTTTTAATCCTTTTTAAGGATTATCGTGAACCATTAACCTCCAAATGTTTAAGTTCTAATGGCAATTTATACAAACAATTAGAAACTCTAAACCTTTCTAATAAAAAAGAGGTTAAAGATCAATGTTATTATACTACACTTAATTTCTTTGACTAAGTAAATATAATGTCATTTATAAGGATTTTGATTTTTAAACACTAAAGAGAAGAAAACATATATCAATTTATTATAAATTATACTTTAATCCTTACACTCTTAAATCTCACTTTTTAGTTCAAAAGGTTTTTAAAAATTTTTAACCAAATTTAACATGATCTCTATTTTATATTTTCATAATCGTTCTTATGTGTTTGAAATATTAAGATTCTAATATGTTATAAATAAATATGAATTATAATTCCAAAGGAACAAATAAATCAAAAATTTATCAATTAATTAATTTATATTCATTTTGATTCCAATTATGTAATATAACCATCCGAATGTTAAGATTATTAAAAAGTGGTTCAACATATCCTTTTAAAACATGATCTTTTAGTAAAATTCAATCTTTTTATCACATTAATGTTTTGCTTATATTTAAAATATAAAATTAATATTTATTCTATTTGATCTAATTATGCACGTTCTTAAATATACATAAATCATTAATTTTATAAATAACATCATAATTTCTTATAAATACTCATTTCACCTTAGCTAAAGAAAATTATTAAATTAATATTTATTAAAAATGGTAGAACATTCTTATATGTTTGCTTTAGGGTAATGAATTTTTTATTGATTATTTAACTATTTTATATAGTACATATTATATAAGCAAGTCATCACGAATAGTCTTGATTATAATAAACTATAAGTTAGATCAAAGTATAGTACTTCCTATATAAGATATTTCAATGATCTTAAATTTAAAAATCACTTATACGACAATTACATAATTAATTCTATAAATAAATTAGTAACATTTTATTTAAGAATTTTCATAATGAATCAATTTAATGAAATTGTTCATCTAACAAACATTTATACGTTTGTTTAATTATGTTCATACTTCAGTTTATAAGATTATTAATCCACACAGTCTATTGCATGTTGTTCTCTCTCAAAGACCATTAAGTGACTCAACCTCAAGGTAACATTAATATCTTCAAACATATATGTATGCTTAGTTTGAAACAATAATTAAGAATGACATGCATATGTGAAATATTTCTTCTTTTCATATTCCTGTCATACATATGTAGGCTATAATAATAGGGTGCTCTTTTTGTAAATAAGGAGTTTCAACTAGGATTATATATAAGAATGCAAATTGTACCAACCATCATTAACTACTTTAACAATGGTTCTAACCTGTCAGCACATGAATCTTATACAATATCATATCAAGAGAAGGAACCCCAAGAAATACTATAAAAATTGTCTAATCTTTATCCTATTCTCAAGCTACAATGCCAATAGGTGATTTGGACAGGTGCAAAAACCACACACTAAGCATGAAATGGGGACAAAGGTAGCTTTGATTATTATATCCAAAGATTTTGTTTGGCTTCATTATTCATTTGTTAATATATAATAAACACCTTGTAAAGCCATATATATTATATGTTATATTCTTTAAGGATTCTTTTTTTTTTATTATTTTAATTCTCCCTTCTAATTTACAGTTGAATCAAGATAAATTAATGTTGAAGGACAAGGAATGGCTACTTCATCTGCACCTGAGACTAAGTAAAAGAGTGTGAAGCAAGCAGGAAATTAGTACTGAGTTTTCACTTTTTTATTGACTTAATTATTATAGTTTGTATAAATTTAGTTACAGTAGATGGCTGGAGTAAGGACGAGTACTTAAGGATCTCACCATAAAGATAGAAAACCACATAGGACTATAAGAGAAAGATCCTTGTAAACCTTTGTCTTTAAAAAGCCATTACTAACACTAGAAGTGTTTTATTTTATTTATTTATTCTAATATCTTTTACAATTTAGATAAGAAATTTTTAGCGGAGACAGAACCTCATTAATTTTAGACTATTGAATTTCTCTATGCATATGTTTTGTTTATTAAATAGTAACACCTATTTGCTTGTCGTATTATGGATAGAGGTGAAATTGATGTTAAACCTCTTGAAACCACACCAAATGGCATCATTGGTTACACTAGCTTACAACCACCACATTGGACCTAAATTAGTTAGCTAGATGACCTAGAAAAGACATTGTACATCCATGAACTCTAGGCCATGAGCATGTGAGGTATTGGGGAAGCAGATAAGCACTTAAACTATACCTTTGAACAATGTCATTCTAACTAATAGCTTTTATAAATAAAGAAAGTTACATAGTGAGAGAGAAGCAAATAGGGAGCAACAGGGTGTAGGCCTACATATTTTTTGTGCATGAAACCCTCACATTCTTTAGTTCTTTTTTTTTTTTTTAACCATGTATTATATGTAAATAGTTAAGAGAAAATGTGCATACAACTATAAAAATGCATTAGATGCACATTATTGATATTTATTTGTATAAATTACTTAACTATACACACATTACATGCTTTTGAAAAACAAAAAAGAAAAAAAAAAAGAAAAGGTGAAAGAGGCCCATGTAGGATCCATGCCCCATATTAGTTACATTAGGGTTTCATCCATGTTATGGGAACCTTTATAAATATCTCTTGAAAGAAGTAGGAAAAAAAAAAAAAACAAGTCATAAAAGTTGCAAGTTGGGTCATGAGTTAGGTTAGGTTTAAACTTAAGTTTTTAGATCATTTTGAGTTTGAATCAAGTTATTTCTAAGTTGAGTTTCTTTGGATAAATTTGGGTCAACTTATTAAATTGGATCAAAGTTCAAACCCTTTAATTGTAGCTAACAACATTATGTCGTATTCAAAATATATATGAAACTCAATCCTATGATCATATCTATATGGTGTGTTTTTACTTCATTTTGTTATACAATATTTAGGATTTATTTATTACAAAAAAGAAAAGCCCTTATGATTTATTATAGTCCCTACTCCCTATTCATAACCTAAAATAAAAGGAATCCATTTACTTAGACTGGGAGGTTTAAAAAAAGATTACATGTATGTAATCTTATATTGCATCTTTATATAGAAGTGGTATTCTAATCACCAATCATGTTAGAAAAAGAAAAAAGAAAATAAATAGAACATGGATACAAATAAAAGTAAATTAAATAGGATAGATATAATATATAGGGTGTGTATGACACTGTCTTTAAAGATAATTTTTGTCTTTATAAATAATGTCTTAATGTAGTAGATTATAGTAATTATTATCTTATGATATAACACATGTTCTCACTAATTTACATTTCAAATAGTGAGATAATAAAAAAATAATAATCTAATTAATTTAATGTTTTTCAAGAAAAAAAATAAAGAGAATAAGAAAGAAAGTTCTTTTAAGTATATTTAGAGGAAAAAGAATAAGTTTTTTTATATTATTTTTTATTTAATTTTTTATAAAGACAAATATTAAAAATAAAGATAATAATTGATAAGATTAATATAAAAAATAATTTTCTAACAATTAAAAATAATTATTTGCCAATAAGCAAAAACAACTATTTTTTAATAGTAAAAAACAATTAGTTTAAGCAATACAATTTGAAATATCTCAAAAAGTTTTATTTACTACATGTAGTTGCATGGGACCTCTTATATTAGGTTTAACTTTTGGGTCATTTTCTTATGGCTAAGACATTTTTTAGTTTTTTTTTTAAGGTATATAATAAATTTTGTCTTATAAACAAATATAATAAAGTCTTTTATTTTTATTGTAAAATACAAATTTTTTAAAATATACTTATTTTTCAATATTCTTAAAAATATTAATTTAAATATAGTGCTAATAAGTTCCCTCATTGAGTCCTTTAACTGTTGATATATCTTAGCATGCAAGCCTAATTATGGTTGTTATCTTCTCAAGTCTTACGCTCGGGGAACATTAAAAAATTGGTGATAATACATGCATATATGTAGAATTTTGTCCATGCATGCCCACTCGTCCTATGTCCTAGATATGTAAAATGTGTTGTGTCGTACTTAGTATGGCACAATTTTTTGAGTGGTACTATTATTTCGTGTCATGTTAAGGTACAACTTTTTTTTTTTTTTTAAGGTTGTATTGTAGCGTGCTTAAAAATTTTGACAATAAACTCAGCATAATACATAACTAAAGGCAATGTAGGCCCATGACATATCATGCTTGAATCTTTCCCTGTGCCAAGTTCATACCATGGTGGGCTAGCTTTCATGTTTAGTTAGTGTTATTGGAGATCCTAAGAAATAAATAACAATTTTTTAAAAGATTTTAAAAATAAAAAATAAGTTTATAGATAAACAAATATTCAATTTAATTGAAAGACAAAAAAATTACATTTTTATTATTAAACATTTAACTTGAGGATATAAAACAATGAATTATAAATGTGAAATTTTTTGGCATAACAAAAATAAAATAAAAGACAAACAAAAAATTTTACACGAAATATAATTGATAGAGTTCAAATTTTAATTGAAATCACTGGTACTGGGGTGACCCACTTTCTTCATTTTTACTCACGCAATGATAATGTATTTAATTGTAGTAATTTCTCCTAAAAGTTTTTTTTTTTTTAATTTGCTAAACTTTTTTTTAATTGTATAATTATCCTTAGATTCTATACGCTATTATTTGGAGTTATATATATAATTCCTTTTCATTTAATCATATAACAAAGATTTTCAAATATTCAATAATATAAAAATTTATTCTTTAAAAAATATAGGCCCAAAAAAGGTCGTGCTTAGACACAAATTCATTACTAAATGTTATACTTCTATTTTGTCTTGCATAATTGAGGATTCATCGGCCTTCGCTGTCTCTCTCTCTGGTCAATTTTGAAATTTGGACAAAATAAAATGGAAGGAAAAACATAAAAAGATAAATAATAAATAAGTTAAGTTTATTAAACTTCAAGTCTAATTACAAAACTAAAGCTTAGCCCATCATAAGCTTAAAAATTGTGAGTCTTGAACCCCATTTGGGTCCTAAAAGAAACCTAATAGATATTATTATTGAACCTAACTCAGGAGGTTGTCCTTAAACTCCTTAAAACTCAATTCTACTTAAAAATATCATTGGGTCTTCCCCTTTTAAGCCCATAATATGTTTTTATAAAGTTCATCAACGATGATAATTGTGAAGAAAAGATTCTAGTTAGAGTGCCATAAAATTATGAATACAATAGATTTTGTATTGATATTATTTACAATCAATCTATGTAAATATGCTTTTAATTTTAAAAATATTTTAATTTTTTATGTAGATTTTTTTATTAAAAATTTTGTGAGATGTGTAGTAAAATTGACATTTATTTTAGTATAATAATATTTTCAAAAATAAGAAAATGACTCCGTTTAAAATTTTAGAATAGTGTAATTGATTGGAAGAATAAAATTCAATATTATCAAATAAAGTTTAATAATTTAAAATTTTTATCTTAGATAAAAATAATAAATTTATAAATATTTAAAATTTATGATAATAATAAATTTAAAGAGATTTTAAAATAAAATAAAAAATAATTTAATTTTTACTTTTTCATCATCAAAATCGTTAGTCAAGTAATAGTTATTAATTAAGAGGTAAAGGGTTAAAATCACAAGAAATATTAATTATTAATGATATTATGGTCGAGTAAATTGATTATTTGTTATACTAATAAAGATTCAAATTAAAAGAATCAACTAATCACTTTATTAATAATAAATTTTACTATTTCATAGGATGAACTCACAATTTACCAGTATTAAAATTTTATTAATTATTTATTTCTTATATCAAATTTTATTGATTTGATTAAGGTAAAGAAATTTAGTTTTAAGTTAATAATAATTATTAACTTAATGAAAATTCATTTAGAAAGAAATAAATGTAAGTGAGAAGATTGAAAATATTAATGTATTCAAAGTACTTTTTCTTGTTATAATGTGAAAGATCTCTTATCAATTTGAGGATAAATTTTTTTTTTAAGTGGAGAAATTTGATATAGAATAGGTAAAGATGTTTTATTGTTTATGAATTATGTGTACTCTTGAAGAGTTATTTGAATTATTTATAATTTTTTTAATTTGTACGTATGTTTTTATTTAATTAAAATATTTTTTATTAATTGAATATTTTGGATTATAATTAGGTGTATAACTTTAATAATTAAATTATTTAAATAAATACATAATTTTAATTAGATACATAGTGTTTTTTTTTTACTATTTTTTAATAAATCTTATTTCTTTAATTTAATTAAATATTAATCTCATTTTTATTAACCATTATGTCAAGTGATATTAAATTTTGAATTTAACTAACTTAATATCAAGTCGACATTTCTGTGATCCTATCATTCGTCACTTAGTGCTTACATGTACTTCGCAAACCGGAAAAATGGAAACTAAATAAAAACCAAAGCCCCCACCTAAGCGTGAAGCAAAGAAGCCTTTGTGGTCCCAGCAGCTTCCCCGCATGAAATTGCAGCATCAGCGGGTAAACAAACCATCACAGCCGACAAACTCATAAGTCCTAGGAAGAGGAAGCACAGTAACATAACTAATTAATTGGGTCACTTCCCAAACCATAACCGCTGGGACTGCAAGACAACATTGGGAAAAACTGGGGGTTATGAGTTTTTTCTTTTTTTTATTCTGAAGTTTAGGGCTGTCATAAATCAAACTGATTAATCTATACTGTTAAATCATATTTGCTAGTAATGCAATTCCGTTCTTAGGCTTTTTGATTCGAATAAAATTTGTGCATTCACTGTGGAAAAAGATACAGTGATAAAAGACTATCTTTTTTTTTTTTTTTTTGGCTGTTTTTCTTTCTGTACAGTTGAAAAATTGGATTCTACTTGTCTTTGACGAGCTAAGTATCTAGGTGTCGCCAGGAAGTTAAAGGTGGGCAACCAGGGGGACACCCATTTGAACAAATGGTTGCCAAGTATAAGGAATCAGGGTATTCAAGATATTCTCGAGCCTGTTAGCAATTGCAGATTTACTTTTTTTCATCGTTAGCAGGTTTAATGCATGAACCCATGACCTGATAATTGATGTTCTTGCAATAAGAAAAAAAGAAAGATAAAGGGAACGGAGTTAAAAAAAAAAAACAAAAACAACTCACAACTTGTGCCATTCAAAGAAATTGCATATGTTCGAGTTATCATTTTGATAGGTCTTAAAATCATTTTCCCTCAAAATGTAAGGCACAAACTCCATGGCCAGTTCCAAATGCTTTTCAGTTCTTTGGGACAAGCCAACATGCTCTCACGCTCTCACGGATCATTACTTTCTTTTCAAAAAATAACCTATTAAAATATATAATATCTATATTTCGTTACAGTTTTATAAAATCTGGCACAGCTCCACTCTTTTTAATTGGTAAAACCAGTGTACTGGATTCTAGACTGGCTTGATTCTTTAAAAAAAACTTGAACACACCATTGATCCAGTGCAGCCCAATTGACTCAACGGTTACCCAATATCCCAAACGTCGCCCTTCTATTTTTCAATTTAATTTTTCCATTTACAGGATTTCTACGAACTTTATTTTTTTTTTAATTTTACTAATAAAATGTTAAGTCCTTGATTAAGATATGTGAAATATCAAATTAATTTTTACAAATTCAATCAAAATAATTTTATTTGTAACCTCGCAAAAAGGTAGTCAATTTAATTTTGAAGTAAGACATAATTAGGTAATACTAAGTTTTGGTATTTAATAGCGAGCTCATTAGTAAAGTCTTTTTTTTTTCATTTTTGTACATTATGAAGTGAATGAATTCGAAATTTCACAATAGAAATACCTATTCCTATTCTTATAAATTTCAAACTCTCTCTCTATAATCAGAATTTTAAATTTTAAAGATAAAATTTTAAATTATTAACTATTAAAATATCCTCTAAAAATATTAAAGTACTTTATTTTAAATTTTTTAAGAGATATTTCAATGATTAAAAACTTAAATCACACTATCTTTAAAATCCTTTCATTATGTAACTCATATCCACCGAGCCTCTTAAAAGATATTAAAAAAAAAAAGAAAAACTTTTCTTTTTTGTCATAAATAGAACCCCAGAAAAGTGTCCACGGTTAATGTAAAGGCTCTCTAATGTATAGTTAATAGAAATACAACAAAAGCAATAAAATTGAAAGTATAAATTATTAATTTAACAAATATCAGTCCATTAACAGGAATTTGCCTTTTGGTAAAAATGCATAATCTATGATGACAAAAAAAATCATAATCCCTTTTCATATATTTTTAATAATATTAAAATTATAATTAAAAAAAAAAAAAGACAAGACAAAAGTAGGAGGAAGAGCATAATTTTCCTTCCCGGGAGATGTTGACAGCAGCTTTAAAACAGCAATTAACATAGAGCTGTTTTTCAACGCTGCCATGGGGTCCTGGTAAGAAATTATTGGCAAAGTGTCGACGTGTAGTTGTTGCATAGTTATATTCAGGATGTTGCCTTTTATGATCCAAAACATAACCAAAGTGAATTTGTCACATCTTCATCACATTCCCATAACCAAAGTGGATTAGTCACAGTTTCATTTTGTTTGAGTATTAGATTAAGAATCTCTCACCCTCTGCGTGTATAATTTCTGTTCTTTTGGGCTTTCTTCCTAATAACACCAAAATAAAGTAATCATGTCTAATTTATGGCTTTGGTTATTCCAGGAAAACATCAAATCATAATTCAATTCATTCCACAAAGAAAAAAAAAAAAATAGAAGCAACAAATATTTCTTTGTTTATCTAAGATTGGCAATCTAGCAGCTTTGCCTGCTTTGATCTCTGTCACTTTAATGTAAACTGGACTGGATTATCAGTGGTAATTTATTCCCATAACCTTTGATAGCTTGTGTATAAGAAAGGGTCTTATGACCTCACACCGAAATGAGCACATCATAATCAGGAGGCATTCTGTAAAGCAGTACTACCCATGCAACCCACAAATTGTGGATGGCAGTCTTCAAGTTCAGCAAAGCATTCCTAAGCAAGTAGCAGCCTCTAAGAGCTCTCTTTCTTTCATTTTTTGGATGTCTAAGCAAACACCATGGCAACAACTTATAGATGCAAACCTGACATATTCAGCTTCGGCACTCAAGTACCTAGGCCATAAATGCTCTACAAAAGATAGTTGCTTCTAGAAGCCAGCCTCATGTAAAGATGCAAACAAGCTGTCCACAAAATGTACGCAAGAACTGGTACCATTTTCCTTTTTGCCATGCATACGAACTGCTGAAATTTCTGTCTGTCCAAAAGGTAGTTACATTGAACCCCAAAGAAATGGGGCAAAAGATAAAGGGAACATAAAAGGGATCTTTTCTGTACAACCAAAGTAGTAATGGCTGCCAGCTAAGAGAAACATTTATTCAGGAGATTAATACATGGATGGGTCTCGCTAGTTAAAGAAGATTCCCAATGTAGTGTCAATAATAAACTGCACAGAACAAATATACCATACAGCCTAGGTTAGGTAGTAAAGCATGCACATCAATGAATTGGTGTAGCACGAAATCTACCAATAGCTTCATCTGCTCGTGAGAGGAAACAGAGAAACAAAGGATAGCAAATCTACTAATAGGTCTGCACCTCGGGCAACAAGACTCCTAATTTTTCAGTTTCTTGTCCAACTATTCATGCTGGCCAGCATAGATGGCACAGTGGAGTTATTGCGATGAATTGTAATCAACACAGTCGAGTTATTGAAAAGAATTCGTAATTGGACAAATAACATTATCATTATAAGGATATGTCCACATCTCATACGTAGCAATCTCATCCTAACTTGGCCATTTCAGCATATCACTGTCCATCTCATTGATAAAAGAATTTTAACCACAAAGACTACCTTTCTTTAAAGCCATTTTTGTCTTAGCAGCTTTAGTCACTTCTCTCCCAAATTGGCAAACAAATAACAGTTTACGGTCCTCGGAGAAAGTATAAGAAATATATATCAAACAATAATTGCAGAATGGCTAATGTGTCAGTTTTATAACCAAACCAAATAACTGACTTGGATATAAATGACAAAGCTCAAGGCCATCACAATCTCCCAAAAGGATAATTGCTTTAAGACAGATTGAATAGAGCGACAGCATTAGCCCTCATTCACCAATAAGCAATGCCGAAGGGATTTAAGCAAGGGTTGTTCCTCCCAGCCAAAAAAAAAAAGCATCCAATTAATGCACACAGATAGAAAGAAACATGACAACTATTAATGTGCACAAGATACATTTCTGCCAAATGGGTGGTCATAGATCCCATTTGACTGAATGCATTTGCCCTAGGTGCATCAAAAGCAAAGAGATTTCAAAAGGTATCACATCCACCCTGACCTCCCCATCTCATAAATGGACAGAAGAAAAATCGCTGTTCCAATTGAAAACAAGATTGGCAGAGAAAGAGTGTGTGAAACATGCCTTGATCATATGCTAAGTGTAGGTTCAACTTTTAGTATAATAAAATTCCAAATAAAACCCAAATTTACAATTCTTTTGGATACATGTATAATCCAATTTTATTGGTTTCCAAGACTGGTGCAAAGGGATCGTTCAGCAAGTTGTTCAACCACGAGTTTCACATAATGGCCCTCCCAACAGCAATTGAAAAAAAAAATAGAGTACGTCTCATCACTCACCATTGATCCCCACAAGGAACACCACATTCATGCCTATGCTACAGAGATTGCAAATTTTCACCTAGTGTCAACAATAACAACAAATTAAAATTCCAAAAACACAACTTGTCTCACCCTCAAGGCCCTCTCGGGTCCATCCCGTGCTGCCAGACAAAAACGACCTCGTCCCACCCAGTACTAGCCAGCAATCCCTCGACAAGCACGCTCATATCCACCCCAACTGCGAACTCCGTGTGATGATCATACCTGCCAACCAATGCATCCTCCACCATATAGTCCCAAACACAAACCGACATGTCGTAAGAGCAGGAGATCATCAAATTCCGGTGGTGCGGCGAGAATTTCACCCTCCTCACGGCATAACCGTGTCCATTCAAGACCGACACAGGAGCCCTATAGCTCCTCACGTCCCAAACCCTAATGCTCTTGTCGGCCGACGCGGTGGCGAAGCAGCAGTCGTCGTACTTGTTCCAGTCGCAGGAGAGGATTTCGAAATCATGGGCCGGAATGATCATCGTGGACCCCGGCTCGCGCACATCCCAGATACGGACGGTGCAGTCGCCGGAGGCCGAGGCGAAGACGTCGGTGTGGCGGGGATTCCACGCGGAGGAGTACACGCAATAGGCGTGCTCCTTGAACGTGCGGATGCTAGCGGGGCGGTCTAGGGTCCACAGCTTGATTGTGTCGTCCCACGAGGAAGTGATGAAGGAGTCGCGGCGCGTGGGATTGTAATCCACAGCGTGGACCTCACGCGCGTGCTCGTGGAAGGAGCGGAGGGGGTTTTGGGAGGGAGGGAGGGCAGTGTCGAAGAGCTTGACGGAGCCGTCGGCGACGGCGGCGACGAGGAGAGAGTCGTGGGACTCGGACCAGGCGAGGTCGTAGACGCCGTCGGCGGTGTCGAAGGAGACGAGCTCGGAGAGAGGGGAGGAAGGGGTGGGCGGGAGGGAGAGGACGTGAACGCGGCCGTTGCCGAGGATGCCGAAGTTCTGGGAGGTGGCGACGGCGAGCCTGGACTCGTAGAAGGGGCTGAACTTCACGGAGTAGCCGTTGAAGGGGGTTTTGAAGACCGGCATCGTAGCAGCGGCTGTGACCTCCGGTTGTGGCCTACGAGGCGACTTCTTCTTCTTCTTTTTTTTGATTTTTTTTTTCTGTTACTATATTTATCCGACCTCCACAGCTTCGTTTAAAAATGAAAATGAATTTATTTATTTTTCATGAAAAAACAAAAACTGGAAACCCTCCGATAAATTGACCCAATCATGGGAAAATGGGCTAATTGTGGATTAGATTATATATATATATATATATATATATATATATATATATATAGAGGCTGGAAGAGGGCAGCTATGTAATTCGATATCTTTCTTTTTTTTTCTCCTTTTACCCCAAAGTTATGCAATAATTTTTTTAATTATTAGTAAAATTATTTCAAATTAAATACATTTTACAAACATACATCACAATTTATAGTAACTTAAATCTCGTTTCAAAACTCTATTTATGAAATTCGTCTGTAATATATGTTAGTAATATATTTTTTCAGGTGATTATTGGATGCAATTTAAAGTATAATATTATTTTTTATTAGCATTGAATATATATAATTTATTTAATAATTTATATATTTTTAAAATTTTTAATAATTTTTCTATTAAATTATATCATATTAATATATATTTACCGTATTAATTACTATGTTGCCAGAACTTTTTCCCTTCTCTAATTTACAATTTAGAACAAAAACTATATGTATGGAGTGGAGCAATTTTTCGAGAATCGGTTCTATAATCTTACATTTTCTTTTCAAGTTTAAAGTACAAAAACATAATAATGTCAGATTCTTGAGATCTCACATGACCCTGTAAATATTATCACGTTTAAAACAAAAAATAATAATTACTATCTAAAATAAGTAATTATTTATTTAATATATACTATTCTCAATATAAATAAAACAATCAAAGATGCAAATAGATATATAATTTATATTTTTTAATTATATGTAACATAGATATATTTTTTAAGAGTAATATTATTTTATTTAATAATATAAATAAAATTACACTATTTATAATTACATATATTTAATATAGATTTTTTATTTTTATCTTAATTTATTTAAAAATATCAGTTTAGTACATTGATATGATTTTACATATGAAATATTCTTTTAATTAATCAAATTACAAATATAAACATTGATATTTAAATTAAAAAAAAAATTTACCAACTTCACATTAAACGATTTTTACATTAAAACAAATTTTCCTTAATTTTAGTAATATTATAAAACTCTCAATACAGCACTTATAATTAGAAATTTATATTAAATTTGATATTTAATTTTAATTTTATTAAATCATTACAATTAAAAGAAATTAGTCAAATAGAATCTATATACTCAACTAATCACAAACAAAAACATTAAACAAGTAAAATTCTATCTAATTAATAAATTATTATTAAATTATGTTATAAAAACATAAAATATAAAATAATTTGATATTATATATTATTATTATTTCTAATTATTCAATTTAATTCAATAATATTTCACATTATTTTAGATATTGAATAAAATTATAATTTAAATTTCATAAACATTAATAAATTAGACAAAAAAAACTAAAAATTCAAACGGTTAAATCTAAAAATTCAAAATACATATAATACTTTATTTAGTTCATATCTCATACATTCAAAATCTATATACTTGACTTTTTTTTATTTGTTAAATCTAAATTACAAAAAAATTAGTTTAATTTTTTGTTATTAGGAGTATATTTTGAATTTTTTGTTTCTTTAAAAAGAAAGAGTGGGAACAAATAACTATTTCTAAATTCTATTTTTTATTTTCTTAAAAAATGAAAAAATACACATAATTAAGTCTCTTTTTTTGTTTTTTAATAAAAAAATATATAATTTAAATCCTTTTTTGTTTTTTTCTTTTTATTTTCTCCAATAAAAAACTTCTTCCAATTTTTTTTTCTTGAAAAGAAAGAAAAAACTTCTTTTAAAATCAATTCAATTTTAATAACTATTTTTTTCCAAATCTAAACTAACTCTAAAAATAAACTTAATTTAAATTATATTTAATTAATTTCAAAATCTCTAGAATCTACACATTATATAGATCTAAATCTAGTTAATAGTATATAAGAAAAGTTAAGAAAAAGTTTTCACTTAATCCTTACTTTATAAAGAAAGTCTCCTTTTAATTTTATGAATAAAAATATTTATTTAGCATAACTCCACTTCTTAAGATATAATATCCTAATATAATATTTGTACCAATTAATTTCTTCTCATTAATTCACCTTAAATTTAAACATAGGCATATAAGTTCCATATTTAATTTTTTTGATAACAATTTCACAAATCTTCTCTAAATTCATTTGATTACCTAATAGAAATGAATTAAACCAAATCAAAATTGTGATTAGCACAACCAAATTTTGCTATTAATTAACTTAACTAATGTAAACCAACAAAATCAAGATAAATTGAATTAAATTAAAATATTATTTTATATGTATATATAATTTCTTACTCTAATAATATTTAAAAAATAATTCTAGTAAAACCATTAGTAACTAATAAATTTTAACAAAGTATTATTATGTTTTAAATAATTACTTATTTATCTTTCTAAATAATGTTAATTATAAATTTATTTTTAGTAATGACATAAAAAAATATTTTTTACAATTAAATTATGAATTTAAAAAAAATTATTGAACCAAAACTTTCTGTTAAATGGCATTCATTTTCAATTTTCATAATTTGGTTCAATTAACTAAATTATGAACACCCTTAAATAGGAAACCACTCATTCTAGCACACTCAATTTAAAGCCCAAAAATATTAAATAGGTTAACTTACAAATTCATCCCTTTTAAAGAATTTATATTCTTAAATTCATTTTCTTTTCATATTAGCTTTATTAACCCTTATGATCATATCAAGTAATATACTTTATTTCACCACAATAATTATTAAATTTGAATCAAACAAGTATTTGTTTCAAAAAAAGAAAAAATCACAACTACTTACATAATACACTTCATTATTAACTTTGAAATGATTTAAGGGAAAATAATTTTCTTTTTCAAAAACTAACCAAATACATTTAATTATAATATACTTTAACTTGCAATTAATAAATATCTAAAATTCACACAACCTATAAACTTAATCCTAGTTCTTCTATATGTTCCTAGTAAAGTAGTAATCTATTTTAAAGACAAAATCATATTTCGATAAACGTTTAACATTTTAATGAAATCTTTCATAAAATATGACATACTGATAATCTTAATGATAAATTTTTTCATTTTCACTTTAAGCGACCCTTTATGTTTTTTAACTTAAAGTTCTCCCAAATTGCAAAAGGTGTTCACTTCATTCTTAAATTTTTATCATTCTTTATTTGTAAATGTATTTTAATTGCATTGAATTAATTTAAAAAACTATTTGGCAAAATGACTACCATTAACAATATTCTTATAGATATCGTTTATGTAATGAAGATGTAAACTAAAGAAATGATATAAAAATTTTAGATAAATTAATGGTAATAAAAAACTATAAAGGCAATAATTCACTTAAATATTTTTGCTTATTTCAATCCATATATAATGTCGATTGGACATTTTAGACCAATCTATGTATACAATATAAATTTAAATCAATTGATCTTGATGTGTTTGCTTAAGAAGATTTTTATATAAAGAGGGGAGAGAGAGTATAATGTTATCAATCTTTTATCATTTATTTATTTTAAAAAAATCCTTTGATGTTATTAAATGGTTTTAAATAACTACAAGCCTATCCTTTGATGTTATTAAATGGTTTTAAATAACTACAAGCCTTCAACACTTTGTTTAGTTTTGATGGTTACAAACAATGAAAGAAAATGATGGACTAAAATAAAGAGAAAGGAGTGAAAATGAGTGAGATATTGAGTTCATTTGTTTACAAAAAAATAACTCATTTATAAAAAATATCTTTTAAAGATTTTTTTTGAGAAAATGAATTATTTTCTCTTGATTTTTTTATGACACTAAAATTACTTTCTAGTGTTTGGTGTGAATATAAACTTATTTTGGGTTCAAAAAGTTACTTATTAAAGAAATTAGGAGTTGATATACATTCGAAGAAATATACAACTCTAGTTTTTCCTTATTTAGTCTTTGGCTAGAAATGTCACAAAAATTACGAAGTGTATCATTGATCACTTAGGCAAATGATGTAGTAGTTACAACAAATAATAGAAGATCATCCACAAAAAAAAGATTAGAAATTGGTAGCCCCTAATGGGAAAGATTCAAAACTAATCTATTATATGTCATCCATTTCAATCATTTAAACATCTTTATTGGTTTCTTTCCAAGGAGTAGTTATTACAATTTTCTTTGTCCTTTTAGCATGTTCTCCTATGTTTTAAGCATGATCGCATGTGAGGAAAAAAATATGTAAATGGTAGGCCTGTGGTCAATTATGCATCAATTTTTGATTTGGATATTGTTAGCATTGTATATATACCCAATCAAATGAAAAATGAGGATTACTTGATCTTTCCACCAAAAACAAACTTTTGCAATATCAATTGGCAATTCTCCTTGAAAGCTTTTATAAGTTAAAAAAAATACCTAAATAAGGAAAAGGCTAAGCGAAAGCTCGTAGCAAATGCCTAACCATAACATTATGGTATCAAAGTAAGGATTTGATAACGACACTACGTTCCACAAACTAATTAGACAACCAATAGAGGAATCCTTACAAGAAACTTAACAACAAATGCTTTGACTACAAAGGGAGATGCATGAGATGTTTATTCAATTGTAAGCATAAGTTGATAAAATCATTTCAAGAAGAGGAGAAGTCAGTTCATCCCATTGAACCCAAGATAATCCATCAGTTCAACAAACAATCATACCACAAGTAGAACATTTGGATTTCCATGATATAATGGCACTGATGATTCGATTATGTGGATTGATTAAGCTAAGCAATTTTTTGACTCCCAAAAAACACTTGTTCAAGAGAAGGTAGCCTTAACATCATATAACTTGGAAAGAGGGGTGCATCTTTAGTCTCAAGCATTCAAGGGGACCTAAGTGTGGTTTACTTAGGAAGAATTCAAATGTGCCTTGAATGACTACTATGGTTTAATGCTCTTAGATGATTTTTATGGGGAATTTACCAAGCTTACTTAATAAGGAATGGTTCAAGTGTATGAGAACCAATTTGATTGTCTCTTGGTAAGGGTTAGAACTTTGAAAGAACTCTAGCAAATTAGTTGCTTTGTCAGTAAACTTATGGAGTTAATATAGGCAAATGTGTGGGCTATCAACCTATAGACTCTACCCCCATATAACTGGACTCACACAACTCTATTAAACTAAATATCAAAACAAAAGAAAATCAGCTGGTTAATCTAAGAAAACAACTTGCAATCTTATGCTCCAAAATCCCCAAAAAAACACCTCATCATAGACCTAATTCAAAAGCACTATAACCTTACTTATCGAAAGGCTAACCTTTAAGAAATTCAAGACTAACATTATGATGAAACCTATACCCTAAGGCATCAATATAGGCATTTATTCTTAATTGACTACTAGGAAGAAGAAGACGAGAATCTCTAAAAGGGTAGGGAGAAATTCAAAGTGAAAGAGCTCCAAGTTTCCCTCTATGCTATTATAAGGGTAAAGGCACCTTAAACCATAAAGGCGTAAGCAAAAATCCTTACATATCCATTAGTAGTCTTAATAAACACTGAAAGCTCACACAATTTCATTAATTAGACTTGGGCAGCCTAATTTGGATTGAAACTAGGAGAAGAGAAATGACTACAGGTTATGGTGGCTAATAGATATAATTTCCCTATTTGGGACACATACAAAATACTATACTCATGATACAAGAATACTCCTTCCAAGTGAACTTTTATATGATAAAATTAAGGGGCTATGATGCTATTTTTGGAGCTCAACAATTGAAGAAACTTGGGCCAATTCTTTAAGACTTCTCACGGCTAACTATGACCTTTTAATAGCAAGAAAAAAAGTTGACTTTGATAGGAGAGCTACCTTATTGTCCAAAAGCAGTAGATAGCCAAAAAATAGAAAGAAAGATGTGAGCTTGTAGAGGAAAGGGAATGTTACTACAAATATACTCCTAGGAAATAATAGCAAATAGGGAAGAAAGAAGACTTGTGGATTGTAAAAGGAATCAGGGAGATGATCAGGAGAACTTGGAAACCAATCAAGATTCACAAGACGTGATACAACAATAAGTTCTAGATAACATTTATAAAAAATATGAATTCATATTTTAGAAACCTAAGGAATCCCACTTGATTGAAGTCACCATCACAAGATCAACCCAAAACTAAAAAGTGGGCCTATCTCGATAAGATCGTACAAATATCCTCACTACTAAAAGAAAGAGAAAGAAATTAGTAAAGGAGATGGAGGAGAGTGGCATAATTTGATCTAGCATAAGTCCTTATTCATCTCCTGTATTATTAGTCAGGAAAAAAATGGCTTTCGGTAATTTAGGGTGGATTACCAAGCTCTAAACATGGCCACCATCAAGGACAAGTTTCTAATCTCAGTAATATATGAGCTCTTAGATGAATTATGTGAGGCAAAATTTTTCTTAAAGCTAAATTTATGAGTTGGGTACATCAAATTCCTATATACTTTGCTGATATAGAAAAGACAACATTTCACACTTATAATGGTCATTATGAAATCTTGGCAATGCCTTGAAGTTTATAAATATCCATTCCTCATTTCAAGTTTTGATGAATAAAATCTTTAGGCCTTATTTAAGAAAATTTGTTTTGATATTTTTTTTATGACATTCTTATTTATAACATTAATTGGGAAACACACTTAAGGCATCTAGAAATTGTATTTTTAATTTTAACAACTCACTAACTTTATGTCCAAAAAGAGAAATATTGTTTGGGAGTTATAAAGATTCACTATTTAGGTCATGTCATCAACAACAAAGGTATGAGAATGGACCCTAACAAAATTACAGTTATAAAAGAATGACTTAAACCAACCATTATTATATCATAAATTTATTCAGAACTATGACAAGATTATAACACCTCTGACCTAATGTTGAAACAACATTGCTTTGTATATACCACTGAAACTGAACAAGCATTCAAGGAACTCAAACAAGTAATGGTTCAAGGGTAAGTATTAGCTTTACTAGATTTTACAAAATTATGTCATTAAGTGTGATACTTCTAATGGTGGCATTAGTGCAGTTCTTACATAGGATAACAAGCTGGTTGCATTTTTTAGTTAGGCCTTAAAAGGAAATAATGTAACCTTTTCCATTTATAAGAAGAAAATGATGGTTTTAGTGCTTATTGTCCAAAAATGGTGCTTATACCTATTAGGAAGGATGTTTATGGTACACATTGACCATAAGAGTCTTATATTTTTGTGGGACCAATGCATTACAATAGTGGTGCAACAAAGGTGGCTTAGCAAGTTAATGAGATATGACTTCACTATAGAGTAAAAACAAGATAAAGAAAATTCAACAATAAATGCACGTTCAAAAAGAGATGAGTCCGTGAAGGTGTTAGCAATTTCAATACTAAAATTAGATTGGCTTGAGACGTAGAGATTGCACAACTTACTTCAAAAAGGTGAGTTATTAGATCCTTAGTCACATAAGAATGATATTATCTACTTCAAAGACTAAATTTACATCCTTCATTCACCTCTAATAACAATTATCATCATATAAAAATTCCATTATGCTACACATAAAGGACATAAAGGGTTACAAAAAACTATATAACACATTCAGTCATAATTCTATTGGCAAGGAATGAAGAAACAAACACTAAATACCATTAAAGCTTATGATGTGTGTCAACAAAATAAAAAGGAATATGGTGTTCCATCTAGTCTTTTACAACTTTTACCTATGCCTACAACTATTTGGACGAATGTTTCAATGAATTTTATCATTGGTTTATGAAAGTCTCCTCTTGCTTGTACCATGCATATTCCAGGCTAAGATATTCATTGAGAATTATGAACAACTGATGAACCCATAATAATGACTCTAGAGGCATATCCAGCTTTTTAAATGCATCAAGCAAAACAATTCCATTAAACATCGCTTGTATTGTTCTTCCAAAAGCATTGAGGAGGGTCACTTATCCAAAAAAGCAAAAAAAAAAAAAAATGCATTAAGGAGGGTAGAGGTATATGGATAAGTTAAACTCAATTTACTAACCTTTTTCTTGTAGTGCTACCTTCCCAAAAATTGTTGCTAGTGAAATAAGTGAAACTTTTAGAGGTTTCCTTACGGGTTATCGTGGCCTTAATTAAGTTTAGTATATAATGATTAAAAGACTTGCCAAAAAAGAATGTCTAGTTTAGGATAATTTTACTAGGCCCAATATTTCCTTAATCCTCATATTAATATGTAAATAACACTTTCTTTTGCTATATTTTCTAAATATTCTCTCTAACTTTAAAACTAATTACCAATTAGGGAGAGTAATATCGATGAGCCATGACATGCTCACTAGTTTTAATAGTTGTTAGAAGTTTTGACTTTTATTAATGATCTTGGGTGTAACACTTTCTTTATTCCTGTTATTTGATTGTAATTTTACAACCTTTTTCCCTTTTAGTGAGATAAAATTTACCTTATTATGCCCTTCAGTCTAACCTTGATCTTTATTAAGGACTACAAATCGTGATCTTGAAGCATTCCAAATATATCTATTAATACTTTCTTTATTTAATGCCTTCCTTACCAGCAAACTCTATGATGACCTTCTTCTCCATTTATGGGCATGCATCAAAGGTCTAAATTTTTAGAATTTTTTAATTAATAATGTTTAAATATTCCTTAATAATATTCTTATTACAAACTCAATCATAATGTAGTCTAATTAGTTAAAAATAATTTTATATATTATTATACTATTAAGGATAATAATCTTAAACGTAATTTAGGCATTGATGGATATATCTAATTTAACCTATACAATTATATGTGTGTGTGTGTGTGTGTGTATGTGTGTGTGTGTGTGTGTGTGTGTGTGTGTATTTATGTATTTATGACTAGTCCTCTCTCTTCCTAATACACACAAAATCTCCATCTAAACACATGTGATTACAATAAAGGTTAGGAGAGAGAAATCAGTTATTAAGATAAGGTAAACTCTCTAGAGGCATCTATAGTTTCAACTTTCACAAATTCAAATATGTCATTTACAATATTATTTATAAGATTATATTCAGTTTTAAGGTTAAAAGAATTAACATTTATGATAATAGGTTTATTAAGAAATTTAATATGTGGTATCAAAGAGTATTTTAAAATTGAATATTTTTTGTGAAAGAAAAAGAACATATACATGATATATGATTGTTCTTTTATAAAACAAAATAGAAATTTATACTTTATCCTTTAAAACTAAGGTTGTTTTATTCAACTCTTATATAAGAAAAAATTTAAAAAAAAATCTTTCATTATCATTATTATGCCACATATATAAGTTGAAGTTATTTTAACCATCACAAAATAGAAACAATGAATTATGCCTGATGAATGGAACTTTATAAAGCTTGTACCTTTATAATGTTTATATAAAAATAAAAATAAAAACAAATAAAAAATAAAATTTTTGGTTCAAGTTATTAAAAGCAACAATCAACATATTATAAGAGATTGCAAATTCTTTAAAAGGATGACATCAATTGCTTTGCTCTTTATGTTAATCAAAACTTTTTTATAAAACAATTGAGTTACTACCACATTATGTTAATAAATTTATGAATGTTTAATTAATGAAATTTGCTTATTGTTGTTTCATGCTTATAATTCTTTTTTTCTTAATTATGTTTAAAGAAAAATTAAAATAGTCTATAAATGCCTATAATACATATTAGTGAAATTTAAAAGTTATTTGTTTTAACAACCTAAAGACCTAAATATTGAGGTTTTTATTAATAATAATATCTAATGTATTATTTTAATATGTATATATTATTATTATAGTTTAATTGTCACCAAAGTAACCAAATCAAAATGTTTAAACTAATATATTATGATTATAATTTGTTAGCAACTAAAGTGGCTAAACTTACATGTTTAACAACACATATAAATAAATCATTTATCTATAATTTTAATGAAATACCTATAAATGAAAATGATTGGATAAATTGGCATTATCAATCAGTAAAACTTCAAGATTTACCTAAAAGTAAATTATTATTCTATTATTAATAACATAATTAAGGTATATTCATATTTTAGCTAAATATATTTGTTTATCAAAAGATATCAAATGTATTTGATTGAAAATATTTAATTGTCTATTAAAATTAGTGGTATTACTTATAATAATGTATTGTAGAATTTTTCAAAAGAAAATTATAATATATTCTAATTATTTTATCTAATTTATGATTAATTATAAGTATTTAAAGTTATACGGTTGTTACAATTCACTTATATATATTGTTGCTTTGTTCAATCGCTTTGTTCAATGGATTGAACTTCTCATAATAATATGAAAAAATCAATCTTTACTTATGTGTTATGAATATTAACTTGTATTATTAGAAAGTAAACTCATTGCTAATATAGATTTAAGTAGTGAGGAAGAAAAGCTACATCATAAATGTAAGAACAAAATAATAGATTAAGCCTTATATTTATAAAAATGAATATTGTCAATAACATTAAAAAGAATTATTTCATAAACAGAAAATACAAAAGAATATTTATAATTTGTAAAAGAACAATTTTGTTTTAAGGACAAGTGTCACAAAGTTAGGCTAAGTCAATTATTAGTACTTTTAGGACAAAACTCATGACTATGAAGTTTATTGGGTCGTGAACTATGCAAAGGCATATTATTGAAATAACTAATTTTGTAGCAAAATTTAAGATCTTAAAATTAATGGTAAATAACTCTTTTCTAAGTGCATTTCATTTTAAACTTATTATCTCCTGAGTATAGGTCATTTCAAATTCATTATAACAATATAAAGGAAAAGTGAAAAGATAATGAATTGGTTAGTATACTTATTTAGGAGAAATGAGACAAAAAAAACTAAATGAGTCATTTCATTAATTTTATAAATAAGAAAGGTGGAAAAGGAATAAAAGTGAAAGTCAACCAATTAAAAAAGGAAAAAGTTGGCTTATGTTTCTTAGGCTAAAAAGAAGGAATAAAAAGGGTGATAACCTTTACTTTTATCAAAAAGGTTGGACAATATCAGAAAAATTATCCAAAACATAAGGTTTAATTCAAAAAAGAAAGAAAGAAAAATTAAATACCTTAATATACTTTAAATAAAATTTAATTAAAATTCCTTATAATGCTTGGTAGTTTGATTTTAATGCTACTATTCATGTATCCATAATAATATAAGAATTTATTATGATCAAATTGTTTTAGTTAATATAAGAATACAAACATTTTTTTAATGTATCTTATTAATATTTTATGTCAACTAAAATATGATAAAATTTTAAAAAAATTATTATTTATCGTATATCATAATAATGGAATTAAGCGTAGTACGATAAATGAAAATTTTGCTTATTTATGGTATAAATGTTTGGATTATATATCCAAAGAAAAATTATTGAGATTGGTAAAGAGATTCTTTCAAATCTAGGTTTTTTTTTTATCTTAAAATATGTATGGATTAAATTAAGTGTAAGTAAACCAAATATAGTACAAAAGATGTCACAAGAAACACTCAGCTTACTAAAATTATATACATTAATATTTGCAAACATTTTAATGTTATAGCTTCTAATGAAGAATTATATTTCATTAACTTTATAAATATTTTTCACATTATAATTATATCTATTTGTTTGATAAAAACTTAATCATTGGATATCCTTAACATATATATATATAAAGGAGGTTAGAAGTAATTAAATATAAAGTAAAAATCATAACATCCTACAGTAGTAGTGAATATTATAGAAAATATAATAATTCAGGGCAGTATCTAAGTTCATTTATAAAATTCCTCAAAAGTCATGATATATTTATATGGTAAATTATGTCAAGTACATCTTCGTAAAAGATGTGACAAAAAGGTACAATTAGACATTAACAAATAGTTAGTAGTATAATGATCAATTTTTTCACGTTTAAATTTTTATGGATGTATACATTGTTTGATAAATAAGATTCCTAATAAAGTAGTTCAAAGTACTTTTATTGAATTATGAATGTAAAGAAAACATAATTTAAAGCACTTAAATGTTTAAGGTTACTCAAACAAAAACAAGAATCCACATAAAAAGAAATTAGACTCTCAAACAATTAATAATTACTGTATTGGTTACCTAAAGAAGTTTAAAGGGTACAATTATTGTCTGAAAATTGTAGAAACTAGTAATGTAAGATTTATTAAAAATGGTGAAATTAGTGGAAGTAATAAATGTCAAATTATGGATATAAAAGAAATTAGGGTAAATATTTCTTTACATATAACAATTCATTCATCCACTATAATGTTAAATATTGTTATAAAAATTAAAGAATATTTGAATGAAGAAATACACTTTAAAAAAAACTAACTTATAATTGACTAGCTTAAATGAACCACAATCGGTAGTATTAAGAATATGTCAAAAAGAAAGAAAAACAATTATTTTCAAATGATTATATGGTTTATTTGTAAAAATCAAGTTTTAATATTGCAATCAATAAAAATCTAGTTTCATTTTCATAGTCATAAAATTATTGAATTTAATTATGATATTGATTACTCAGTATATTTTAGAGTTATACCAAATAGATGTGAAAATAATTTTTTTAATGAAAACTTAAAGAGGAAGTTTACATAGGTGAACATAAAGGTTCTTTCATTTAAAATATAGATTGAATGGTCTATAAACTAAATAATAAATATAGACTAAAATAATTTCTCTTGTAATAATATATTAAATTTAATAATATCATGATATCTTTTGAATTAAAAAAAAAATTGTTGGTTGATGTTATGCACTAAAAGATCAATAAGAATAAGTTTGTTTTTATTCATATATGTTACTTGTTACTAATCTTTTAAGTATATTGTGTAAGATTAAATATTTTCTCTGAAAAAATTTTATAATGAAGGAGATGAGAGAAATATTCTATGTAATAAAAATAGAAATATTCTATAACAAATCATAATGAATAATTGTCTTAAAATAGTTATATCAAGAAAATTCAAGAAAAAATTTATTTAAATAGATATTCACTTAAAATTATTATCATACATAAATGTGACAAATTTAGTCATATGTAACATTCTAAGAATGATGTAGAACATAAATAAATAGAATCAATTTCATAAACTTTTGTTATTAGTAGTTTAATGTATCTATTAGTCTGTACTAGACTGAATATCAATTTCATAGTTAACATATCAAGTAAAAAAATAATTTTAAAATGAATCACTAAAAAGTTATAAAGAAAGTATTGAGATACTTAAAAGAACTAAGAATTACATATTTATGTACAAAAAATCTAACTATTTAGCTATAACTAGATATTCAAATTTAAATTTTGTTGGATGTATTAATAATAAAAAAAATTCACTTTTAATCATTTATTCCTATTAAAAGAATGAGCAATTTTGTGGAATAATAAAAAATTGTCTATTATTATTTCATCCATTATAAAAATAAAATTTGTAATATGATTTAAAAGTTATAATTCATGTATTATAATTGTAAAATTTTCTTTTAAAACTTGAGGTCGTCGATGTTATTATCAAATCATTAAAAATTTATGTGATAATTCCACAAGAGTATCTTTCTCCAAAAATGACAAATACTTAAAAGGGCACCAAACTTAATAAAAATTGAAGTATTTTGTCATAAAAGAGAAGGTTAAAAAACAAACATTATTTATAAAATATTTATTGATCTCATAATATTATATTAATATAAAAGTTGACAACTAACATTATGAAAAGAATGCATTCTCATAATGAGATTTAGTTATACTAATAATAATTGATGATTTACAATATAATGACATTTTGAATTTACTAATTTATTTTTAACTTATAGTATATGATTCCTTTTATATTATGATTATGTATACATTATTATTTTTAACAAAAAAGTCTTTATAAGAAATAATTATTGATCATTATAAAATATATATATTTTTTTTTTTTTTTTTTTTTTTTTTTTTTTTTTTTTT
>JAHOYR010000005.1:2135652-2198766 GCA_023213295.1 Bruguiera hainesii
ACTTAACAATTTATTATATTATAATAAAATTACAAAATATTATTATTATTATTTATACATAAAAATTAATATAATAGATTTTAGTTGAATCAAGTGAAAAAATGTTAGAAATTTTCAATTAATAATGTTAGAATATATTTAAATAATATTTTTATTATAAACTCAATCATAATGTAGTTTAATTAATAAAGAATAATTATGTATATTATTACACTATTAAAGATAATAATCTCAAATGTAATTTATGTATTAATTAATATATTTAATTCAATCTACATAATTATATATATACATATATATGTGATTGGTTCTATTTTTTCCTAACATGTAAAAACTTCATGTAAAGTCATATAATTATAATAAAAGTTTGGAGAGAAAAATTAGTTATTAAACTAAAACCCAAAAGTATTAATAGTTTTGATTTTCGTAAATTTAAGTATGTTATTTATATGAATATATTTAATTTTAAAATAAAAAATTAATATTTATAATAATAAATGTATTAAAAATTTTAATACAAGTCTCTCTTTTTCAAATTGAAGGCAACATAAGCTATCTCCACTAATTAGTTTTCTTTAGGCACAATATCACTCAGTTTAGATAGAATTAGACTATTCTCTTTGAGATGGCTAACTTGGTCACACTTAAAGTATATTTAAGGAAGATCCTCCTATTCCACAATAAAAAGTAGATCACCAATCCAGAGATTGAGGAACCATGACATGCTTACTAGTTTTAATAGTCATTAGAAGTTTTGACTTTTATTAGTGATCTATGGTGTAACACTTTTGCTATCCATGTTATTCGATTGTAAATTTATAACTTCCTTCCTTATTGTTGAGATAAAATTCTCATCGTTATGTCCTTTAGTCTAACCATTATCTTCATTAAGGATTGCAAATCGTGATCCTAAAGCATCCAAAATATGGTCAGTAATACTTTCCTTATTCGACATCTTCCTTGATAGCAACTTTTACGATGGCCTTCTTCCTCGTTTGTGGGCATGCATCAAAGGTCCAAATCTTGCTTTCCAAGATTGGGAGCATCGTCAGCTACCTCTACTAGTTCATTTTCCACTTCTACTCTAGGCATAATATCACTTGGTTTAGATAGACTTGGACAATTCTCTTTGAGATGGCTAACTTACCCACACTTAAAGCATATTTGAGGAAGACCCTCGTATTCCATAGTAAAAAGCAGATCACCAATCCAGAGTTTTGAAAGTAAGGCCTTGGCTAAGATCAGTTTGAACACTGTCTAGCAAACTTGCCCCTTGAAGCTGCCAATTTTGATGCATCAACTTTAATTGTCTTGCCAGTTAAGCCACCAATAATATATAAGACATTGTTGTTATAATATTCAATCAACATTTTCGAAAAGTATGCCCACATCATTGCAAGGTTGATAATGGCCTCTAAGGGACAGAAACCGCTCTCTAACCACAAGGTAGTGGCCTAGTATGACTATAGACCACCACATATAGCAATGTGCTAATCTTCTAGGTAAGTGAATTTTATGTTATAATAGTCATTATCCAAATCAACAATAAGTAAGCGCCCTTTTGGTTTCCACAAAGTTTTAGGGTAGTTACACAGATGATTGTAGTTGATATAGCGTCCCCCATAATTCCACGATAAAAATATTTTTCCATTGGTTTCCATGGGTCTCTTTCTTGGCTTTCGATAAATCGATACTAGGGCAATCTTCAATGTATGTCATGAAAATGTCTTCTTTTGAGTTTTCACACATGTCCGATACATCTTCTCGATCTTGTGATGAAAAAGTTATTGACTTATTTTGACCCTATCTTTGAAAGACATGGTTGTGTTTTCTGAGAAAGCTTCAAGATTCCTTAGTTTAGCAATGTCCATATGATTATCATTAGTAACTAGTTTTCTCTTTTTGATGCTTCAATCTAAAAGGTCATACCATACTTCTCAGCCTAAACAACACAACGAAGATCTCCTTCCATCGAAGGGGGAAGGGGAGTCTAAAGGAGAGGGGTTTTAATAAAGGGGAAGAGAGACATATTTTAATCTTTCTCAATGATTCCTTCTGGGTAGAATAAAAGCGAGACAAGGGAAGATGACGAAACGGGGGTTAGTGGGGTTGGTGAGATTTGGGTCTTGAAGTAGGTTATAAGAATCATGGGTTTGGGTGTGGGAAAGAAGATTAGGTGGTGGAGACAGCTACAATAATAAATCCTTTTCTAAATATATGTATAACACTTACGTCTAGATTTAAAAATACACTCCTATTGACCATAACACTTGTCAACCAAAAAGGAAGAGTTAACTTTGTAAACTTTGTAAACATCAAATCTGCTAGGTTTCAAGGTAGGACAAACAAAGAAGAAAATTGTAGAGTCACGCCTAACCTTTTGCTATTACAACTACAAACATTCAAATAAAATAGATTAATGATGGGAGAAGGGGAGGCACAGCAAAGTATAAATAGCCCAAAAAAAATTTCTCCCGCTTGCTTGAACCTGTGAGGAGATAATTGAATAAAAAAAATGGCAATGCAGATAAACCATGCAAGAGAACACACCAATTTTACATGAAAAATCTCTTCAAATATAAAAGGGGAAAAACCACAGACCCTCTCAATTAGAGGTCAGCTCCACTATAATCAAGTGAGTACAATAGAGGTATACAATTTCAATTACATCAAACAAATTGAACAAATTCAATTTGGATTAAACTAGAGACTTGTGAGTTAAGTAAGACAAACCAACTATATTCTGTCAACTATAACTTAACAAGTAGATTTTAAGGGAGTAATCCAACCGTTCAAGATGAACCTCCAGATGTCTCCTACCAGCTGTCCAAATTTTAGCTCAATCAGACCACGGATCATTCAACTTCTACACAGTTTACCAATTCTGCCACAGATGAGAGAACAGAGAGTTACCAGAATTGAAAGGTTTCGGTCCGAATAGAAAACCTGCCCTTGCAATTCAGAGAAACCAAATCCAACCATTTACAAATAAGATCGATGTGTCCTCCAACTACTGACCAAAAATCAGCTCAATCGGACCACAAACAGTCTTTCAATTATACGGTTGATCAAAACTGCCACAAATCATATAACAGAAAGTTACCAGAATTGAGAGGTTTTGGTCTGAATAGAAACCCTAACCTTGCAGTTTAGAGAAACCAAATCCAACCGTTCAAAAACAAGATCTCTGTGTCTTCCAACTATTAACCAAAAATCAGCTCGATCGGACCACAAAAATCTTTCAATTATTTAGTTAATCAAAACTGCACACAGAATATTGTACAGAGTATATACCTACGAAACCTGAAGAGAAATAGAACTTACAGTACTCAAAATCCAATTTCCACCATTTAGAAATAAGAACCAAACATCCTCTATCAACCAGCCAAGTTTGAAGTGGATCGGACACTGATATTTCTTCCAAACGCAAGATCAAAGAGTCTATATCCTTTTCTTTCTCTTCCTTTTTTTTCTTTCTCTCGGCCGACGACTCTCTCTTCTTTCTTTGTTTTTTTTTTCTCATACGGGCAACGGCTGTCTACTCTCTCTAATTAGGTTTATTTCAGCCAAAGGATATACCCATTTAATACTTTTTTTAGGTTATGGTTAACATAAAAAGGCACCAATTAACCCAACAATTAAAACCACTATCCTACTTGCTGTCAATTCTCTCACTCTCTGCACAACTGAGAGTTATGTTTCTGACACTTTAACTCCCAAGAACCAGTCCAAGGAGCTGTTGAGATGCAAGCAATGGAACTCGAACCTCGATTTAGTGTATTGTGAATCAACACATTGAAAGCTTACTTCTACTAGCTGAGGAAATCACCCAACTTCTTCAACAAGAGGTCCTGTAGGAGGCGCCTTCTGTATGTTTTTTCTTTTTTTTTATACAATAGAGCTTGTAGGTCAGATCTTCGTTTATTTTTTATAATCTAGGTCTCTATCACTTTCGTTATTTAAATCAATTCCACTAAACTCGTTTGCCCTTTTTGGCTTATTTCTCGTCATTATGCTTGTGTGTTCTCCTTCAAGTACCAAATTTGTTTTAAGATTCTGATTGAATCTCATTTGAAAGTTGATGAATTTATTTAGTTTGTATGGTTTTCTTTTAGTTTGATGAGTCCCTTTTTTTTCCTCCTAATTGATCAATTCTTTTCAGTTGGCTTAGCAAATCTCTTAAATACTATTGTGGATGATCATTATTATTGTATTTAGTGTAGGTTCTTGATGATATAAAAAAGTGAAGTGGTAGGATTGGAATTTTCGTGGGCATCCCTGCCTCCGTTGGGGATGGGGATGGGGGGTAAATTCCTTTCCTACGGGAGGCGAGGGAGAAGCGCAGTCTATGAAATCAAGGACGAGAATGGGATACCTAAGCCCGTTGCCATTTTCAGTATAGATACAAGTAACTAAAAATTCAAAGGATCTAAACTTTTCTTTTGGGCATTTATATTTATGTCAATTGATAAGATATATTTTTTAATATTTTCAAAAAACAAAGATCAAAATCAAGTTTAAATTTGTCAAAATTATACTAAACTACACATCTATTTATATATATATATATATATTGTTATAGAAGTTGACATAAAGTCTTAACTTTTTCTCTTTTTGATACGCGATACTTTTTTTTTTAAATTTGTAAATAAATTAAGAAAAAAGAAGAAAGAAAATTCATCTTCTCTTTAAAAAAATACTCAAAATTTTAGTCTTTTTTATTTTTAACTAATAAGAAATTCATCAATATTTTTGTAACTTTTAATCAATACTAATTTCTTATATTAGCTAAAGACAAGATCTATTTATAAATTTGTTTCTTTAGCAATAGAAATTTATTTAAGTCTTTCTTAATAATCTAAGTTTCATAAATTTACCTATTTAGTTTTCTCCTAATCATCTAAAGTTCCATGAATTCTACTCGTTAAGAAATTGAATTAAGTTATCTAAGTTCCTCTCAATCTATTTTATTTTAACCTGAAAATTTGAATAGGAGCAAGAGTTTTGACCTACTACGTAAGTTTTTAGTTTTAGTGGAAATCTTCAAGAGTTTTTATTGTGTTTTTTTTTTTTTTTGATTAATTTTACAATAGATGCTGTTTTGGATTTTGCCTTCAATCTATTATGTGTTTAATGTTTCAAATGCTTTCGAAGACTAAAACAACACCCATTAAAAATGGGCTAGCAAACTGCTGATCAAAGTTGAAGAAACGTGTGATAGTTCATAGCGATTGTTTTTTTTTTAACAACTTTCAATTTTGTATTAGTAAAATTTAACTGTGATAACAATTAATTTTATACGCTTGCATCTTTTTGGTATTTTATACGTAGGCAGCAGGCGCACCATTTAAGGATAATATAGTCTTAGAAGCTGATATATACAAATTTAATTTAACAAAATAAAAAACACGCAAAAAAAAAATAGATCTGATGTCTTCCATAAACTTACGCTATGTTTAGTTTGTGTGAAAATGGTGAGAAAGAAAAAGAGTTTAAAAATTAACTTGTTCTTTGTTTGTGAAGATGTGGGAAAGAGCGATTAGAAAAGCAAGAAAATTTATTAGGGGGTTCACCAAATTGGTGAGAAAAGGTGAGAAAGTTAGAAAGATTGAGAAATTTATTAGTGAGTTTACTAAGATGCCCTTAAGTATATTAAAACTTATTTTCTCATGTGGGCATATTAGTAGATGTCTAAATAAGATTCCTTTCTCTAGACATTTTGCAATGCATGTGAATAATTTTTTGAAGTTTCTGTCCTTTTTCTTTTTTTTTTGTTGTCTTCTATGTATTATCCAAATAAACAATAAGAAAATCATTTCTTTCTTTAACGCTTTCTTTCTTTTTATTTTCATTCTAACAATTTTCTTTCCCGGATCCTCACCGGATATGGATATTGTTCTAACAATCGTGTCTTCCAAAATTTTAACGGTTAATAATAGTTCTAAAAAATCCAGTGGATTTTGGTCTTCACATATACTCGAGAAATGGCAACTGAAGACAACAAGAATACGAAGCAGGCCTGTTGGACCAGTTGTTAATTTCAAGAGCATGTCGACCAATTCATATCAATTAAGGAAAAATCAAGGACCCCCCCCCCCCCCCCCCCCTAAAAAAACAAAAAGCACCCATTTACATAAAACTAGAATTCTGCAAATTGCTATACACAAAATTCTCTCGCGCAATAGAAGAATCTTCTAACTGGGATTGGAAAGTCTTTAATGAAGTCGTGAAGAATTTAGACTGTCGGAGACTCATCCCCAAAAACACCAAGTAGGCTAGTCTACGGCAAGTCGGTAGCAATTTAACAACCTCAGCTTACCCACCCAGGTCACGTATCAGAAGCCTACTAAAATTTAAGAGATTTATTGCATAGATGCTAGTTTTGCTCGTGTCCGTATAACACGTTGGAAATTTTAACTGCAGAAATGATCTTAAACCCAGACCCGTCCAATGGAAGCACGACACGAAGCCTAATCATTGGGCCCAACCATACCAAGCTGTTACAATAGGTTCACGTCTAGATGGGAAACAGTATTGAGCGTCAGAAACCAGCAAATTCCATAATTTGCCAAAAGTTATAACTACTGCAAGTTTACCAACTTAGCACCAACCCGAGCCAGAGTTGTCAATACAAGGGCAACACATAACAGGTCACACCACTGCGATCCACACACCAAGGCTTAAATTTGTACGCATGGCGATCATTGGTATGAAACGCATAAGATAATTAAGAATCACCGTCCAACTTAAAACTTCCTTGAGATCGATATTTCACAAAAGTACCCTGAAGCAAATATCAAACTTCCATCATACAAATTCAACAGGGTTGGGTCCTGCCTTCCAACTGTTCAGTCCACAGTGCTTGTCTAAAATAACAAGCACGCTCTGATGTGATAGAAGGCCAAAAGAATAAACACAAAACACACACAATTTAAAACAACTATAACACAAACACATGAAGCCCCCCTTTGCTATAATCAAATAGAGTTGTAGTGTAAAAAAAATATATTCTTTCATGAACTACCATTGTCCAAAACCAACCAGCTCAGAATAACAATAAAAAGTGTCCGCCTAGATGGACTCATGATTTGGACACATTAAATAAAACCCTTTAAAAAACACAATGAATAACACACAATACTTTTTTTTAAAGCACTTTTAGTATTATTCATTCTGATATGTGCCTTTTTAAAAAAAAAAAAAAAAGATTTATTCAATGTGTAAACTTAGTCCACCAAAACCTGAGTCCACCCGGTATCTCCCAATAAAAAAATTCAGCTATGGCATTTCAACGAGACCAATCATTTTCAGAACCATACTCTACTTGCTTACAAGGCTGATCCACACAAATTCTCAGCTGGCTAAGCTTTTTGACCAACCACATTCAGCTCTTAAAAGAAAAGAGACCTCCGCACAGCACAAGATAAACCCATTTAAAATTGCATCACAATGATTTGAAGCCTGTAACATCTAATCAGTAGGAACCAAGACCATACAAAACTGTACCGCATTACCCCAGAAACCATTTATGAAAAAGGCCCTCAAATTTCCAAGTATTTAACAAGATCAAAAGCAATATTGCGTGAAACCATGGCCAAGAAAACAGACTGAAACATAAGTGCTACACGAAACAGTCCATGGCAGCAGCTTTTAAACATAAGAATGAATGCCAAGTCACTGGTTAATAATCTCTCCACAAGCACCCTTTGATCCCTTCAGGCACAGGAATAACCCATCGAAGCCATCGAACAAACATAATGCAGATATGCTGCTAAAAGCCCAAAACACATAAATGTTTACACACTACAGAAAAAAGATGCACTAATCAGATATGGGCCCATCGTTCATCCAACCTAAGGCATAAGCGTACAAAATAAACAACCAACCAAATATCATGTCACAGTTAAAATTCTTCGGATATCAGCAGCCACTGTGCCTCATAATCCACAATAAGATCAACAAGGTTAATCCTGGAGGTCAAATCCTAACCTCACAACAAAAGATGTACAAGAGGAACCAAAAAGGGGATCAGATATTCAGTTGGAATTATATAAATAATCAATCAATAATCTCTCTCACCATTAGACCCGAATCGCTTCCCTTTCTTGATCTTTTCGAGCTGAATTTGGGTCTCAGTGAAAATCCTCATCCTCTCCATCTCCAAATCTTTTGCAAATTTCATTCTCTGCTTCTCCAAGTCTACCATCTGCCTTAGCTTCTCGTTCTCCATTTTCTCGTAAACCTCCCCAAACCTCTCTATCGCTCCCGCCAACTTCCTTATTCCTTCTCCTTCTGCATCTTCCTCAATTTCTTTCTCTTCCCCTTCGTCTCCCTCCTCCTGCTCCTCTTCTTCACTGTCTGACTCTGCGGCGGCAGCAGCGGCCATGGCGGAGTAGTTCCTTCTAAAGTAGCCGTCGTCTGCCGGCCTCTTCTGAGGCAGCGCCACCGTGGCTGGCGTCGGAGTTGAAGCAGTCGGCATCCTCCGGTAAGGCACGAGCGGGAGAGCCACGGGAGGCGACGGGGGCAGGGACGGGGACGGCTGTTTCTTGGCAGGGAAATTAGATCCGATTAAGGCGTCGAGCCGATGGAAGAACGGCCACGACGACGTTGGGTCCCCGTCGGAGGAAGCAACCCTAGCCTTCTCGATCTTGTACTTCTTCTTGATGGTGTCGATGCGGTTCTTGCACTGGACGTCGGTGCGGTGCGTCTTCTTGGTGTGGCCGTGGAGGTTGTTGACAGCATCGGCGACCTCCTGCCAGTCCTTCTGGCGGAGGTTCCCGCGGTTGAGCTCGAGGTACCGTTTGCCCCAGGCGTCGACGAGAGTCGACGTGGCCTCCTCGCTCCAGCAGTCTTCTCGTATGGGCAGAGGCCGTGAGTGAGGAGTGGTGGCGGTAGTAGACGGCGTCACAGGCTCCGTCAGATCTCCCATCGTCGCCCCGATTGGTGGTGGTCGTGGTGGCGGCCGTCTAGTTTAGGTCTTTGTTTGCGGAATAGAGGTCGTTTCGTAGAGAGAGAATGGGCAAAACCGAAAAAGTTGGGGTCGGTTCGGCGAAGGTGACGCGCCGGTCGCACGAGGCGAACGTGGCAAAGCGCGTGAGGGAAACGGTCGGGTTGGTGGTACCGCTGGCTGAGGTTGCGTCATCGGACTTGCTCGGCTTACGCTTCCTTTCCCTTTTCCCCCTTTCAATAAAATTTTTTTTTAAAAAAAAAAAAACAAAACAAAAATGAAAAATGGAAAAGTGCCCTCCGACGACGACTAGTAGGCTACAGCCACCCCAACGGCCAGCCAAAATTGCGTTTCTCCGTTCGGAACGCGCCTTTAAAACTTGAATTTATACTACCGACTATTTAAGGAAATGATATTATTTAAGCCTCTATTTTACGAATGGCCCTCATGCTTCGATAAATAATTAGTTCCTCGAGTACACCCCCCACAGTCATTAAAAACTTTCAACCTTTATTTTAAGAGAACTTTAGTTTTAAACTTTAGATAGTGAAGTGTGAGATGTTATATTTCTTGATAAAAATATTATTATTAAATATTAAATTTTTAATTTAAAAATATTTATATAAATAATATATTTAAATTTTAAAAATTAAACTTATTAATATATTTAAAATACGCCTAAAAAATTATTTTAATCTAATAATCGATTTTTTTTATTATAATTTTTAATAGTATAATAATATATAAAATTTTTCTTTATTAATCAGATCATATTATAATTTAATTCTCAATAAGAATTATATTTATAATATTTTAATACAACAATTGAGAAATTCTAACATCTTTTTACTTAATTCAATTAAAGTCTATTATATTAATTATTATACATAAATAATAATAATAATAATAATATCTTGTAATTTTATCATAATATTATAATATAATATGTCATTAAGTGCAAGTTATAATAGTTATATTTTATTTGTACAAAATAATCTCTTTTATATAATATAATATTTACAATTTATTATATAAAATATATAAAATATATATAATTTTAAAATAGTTTACAATAATGTTTTATTGAGAATTTTCTATTTTTTTAAATAGTAATGTGTATAGAATTATAAGATAATAAGAAATATATAATATATATTAAAAACACATTAGTAAGTTAAGAGTGTTATTATATCATATATTATTAATTATTATTTATATAACTAAAACTCATTATAAGAATATATTATCTACATAATATTCATTGTAAATTTTCATATTAATCTAATATCATAAAATCAATTAATATTTTATAAATGCTTTTTATTTCTTAGCTTTTTTTTAAATGAAAAAATATTTAAATTTTTATTAAATTTGATATCTTTTAAGTATTTGTTATTATTAAAGAAAAATAATATTATAAAATTATCATATAAATTTTTGCCAACTTAATAATAACATTAATAACCTGAAGCCCTAGAATAAAATTTCACAATTATAATATATAACTTATAACTTTAAATCATGTTATAAACTATATTTTTATAATGGGTAAAATGATGATAATCAATTTTACATCATTTCATACGTATACTCCTTCTTTTAATAAGAATAGATAACTAAAAGTAGATTTTTACTATAAATAAATTTAGTAAAATCTGAATTTGAATATTCAATCACTCCTAAATAATTAGATTTTTTATACATGAGCATATAATACTTTGTTTCTCATAGGTATCTTAACATTTCCTTTGTAATTTTCTAGTGATCTATTTTAAAATTACTTTTATACTTACCTAACATTTTAACCATAAAACTAAGATTCGATTTAGTACAGGTTATTAAATACATTAAACTACTACAACAAAGACATATGGAATTGATTCTATTTACTTATATTCCACGTCACTCTTTAAACATTGGAAAAGATTGTATTTGTCACCTTTTTATATAAAAATAATATTAAGTGAACACTTACTCATATTAAATTTCTCTAAAATTTTCTAAATATATCTTTTTGGAGATAATTATGATTCAATATGATTTGTTATAAAATATTTTTATTACTATCACATAAAATGTATCTTTTATTATAAAATTCTTTCAAAATTTTTTTTTAATTTCATGCAATATATTGAAAATATTAGCAAGAAGCAATACATCATTGTCGTGCAAAACTAAAAAATAAACTTACTCACACTGATCTTTGGCATGTATACCGATCAACAACATTCTTTCTTAAAACCAAAAGATGACATGATATTATTAAACTTAATATACCATTGTAAAAAAACTTGTTTCAATTCATATATTAACTTGTTTAGTTTACATAATATTTGATTTTTATCTTTTATTAAAATAAAAAAAAACTTTCGAGTTGATCCATGTAAACTTCCTCTTTAAAAATTTTATTAAGAAAAGCAATTTTCACAAATATCTAATACAACTATAAATTATAGTAAGTCATTAATGTCATAACTATCTTTAATGAATACTTTCAATGATATATGAAAATGAAATTAAATCCTTATTAATTTTGATACCAAAATCATGACTCTTGTAAATAAATCACACAATCATTCGAAATAATTAATCCCTTCTTTTTTTGAGATCTTTCTAATACAATTTCTTGTAATTGATTTATATTAGTCAATTGTAAATTAGTTTTTTTAAGGAGTATCTCTTTATCCAAATATTTTTAAATTTTTAGAATAATATTTAGTGTCATAATGAAGAAAGGAACCATTATAAGTAAAGAAACATTTATGTTAATTTATTTTATGTCTATATTTTAACATACATTACTCTTAATGAATTTTATTACCAATTTTTAAAATTCTTAAACTATGATTATACTCTTTAAATTTCTTTAAATAATCAATAAAATAATCACTAATTATTTAAGAATTTAATTTCTTTTCACATAGATTTTTACTTTCATTAAGTAACCTTAAACATTTAAATGTCTTAAATTAGATTTCTTTCTTATTCACAATTCAATAGAAATACTTTAAACTATCTTACTAGGAATCTTATTTAACAAATAGTTTATGATTTTGATTGTATGCACCATAAAAATTTCGGTAAAGAGAAGTTACTTATTATGCTCATAACCATATCTATTAATATTCGATTATACTTTTCTATCACATATTTTGCTATGACATGCCTAATATAATTAATAGTATATATTTTTCATAACTTTCAATAAATTTTACAAATAGACTAGAAATTATTTTAAATTATTATATTTTTTTATAATATTTGTTATTATTATAAAATTTTATGATTTTCACTTTTTGTCTAATTGTTTATGATCTCTTTTATATATACCTTAAGGGTGTCAAATGATTAAAATTTTCATAAAACAAATGGATATAACTATAATGTAAAAAAAAAAAAAAAGTATAAAGGTGATAAAACATAATTCTTCATTAAGGGTTAAGATGTTGAAATGTTTACAAAATATTAATGTGTATAATTTCAAAAAGTTAAGTACTTTTTGTGACTTCTTTTATATTATATTTGGTTTACTTTACACTTAATGTAATTCATACATGTTTTGAGATTGACAAAATCTAAAATTCAAAAAAATATCATTATTGGCTAATTTCATTAATCTTTAATTTATGCCACAAATAAGTAAAATTTTCATTCATTATGCTACATTTAATTTCAATATTATGATTTAAATTAATTTAGAATTTCGCAAAAATATGATCAAGTTTTAGTTTTTATAAACCATCAATAAGAATACATAGATCAATAATGGTTGTATTCTTATATAAATTGAAATAATCAGATTGTAATGAATTGTAACATTATATTAAATGTATAAGTAATGACATTATAATCAAACCACCAAGTATTATAAGAAATATTAATTAAATTTGATTCAAAATATACTAAATATTTAATTTACCTTTTATTTTTGAATTAAACTTTACATTTTAACTAATCTTTTTGATAGTATTTAACTTTTTTAACAATTCATTTTCTCTTTTCAGCCAGAGGATTATAAGTACACTATTTTCTTTCTTAAATTGATTAACTTTCACTTTCATTTTGTCAATAAGATTAATAAAGTGACTTATTTAATTTTTCTATCTCATTTCCTCTTAAACAAGCATGCTAACTAATTCATTAACTTTATATTTTTCATTTATAATGTTGTAATAAATCTAACATGACCCATACATAGGAAATAGTCAGTTCAAAATGAACTACACTAAAAAAGAGTCATCTACTATTAATCTTACAGTTTTAAATTTTACAGCAAAATTAGTCATCTCAATAATAAGTTTTTGCATAATTTATGACTCAGTAAATTTCATGGTCATGAATTTTGTTATAAAAGTAACAACAACAAGTAATTTGTCTACAAAATAAAATCATCTTTCCATAAACTACAATATTTTTTTGCATCTTTTGTTTGTGAAATATTAATCACTTTTATAAATATAAGGCTTAATTTATTGTTTTGTCTTTATGTTTATAATGCTACTTCTCTTCTTCATTAATTAAATTTATAGTAGCAGTGAGCATACTTACTAATAACAAAAGTCAAAATTCATAACATTTAAATAAAAATTGATTTGTTTATATTATTTTAAGAAGTTTAATTCAATAAACAAAACAACAAATAAAACATGTAAGTGTATCAAACTAGTTGCATGACCATAAATACTCATAATTAATTATAAGTCAGATAAAGCAATCAAAATATATTATAGTTCTCCTTTGATAAATTTTTCAATACATTATCATAAATAATACCTATATTAACTTTAATATTAAATATTTTTAACTAAATATATTTAATATCTTTATATTAATAAATATGTTTAATAAAAAAAATATTAATAGACCTTAATTATATTATTGATAATGAAATAATAATTTACATTTGAGTAAATCTTGAAATTCCAATAATTAATAATGTCATTTTATCCAATCATTTTTCATTCATAAATATTTCATTAAAATCATCAATAAATGACTTATTTATACATGTTATTAAATATACAACCTTAACTACTCTAGTGACTAATAAATTATAATAATAATGCACGTATTTTGGTTTAAACATTTTAAATTAGTCACTTTAGTGAATAATAAACTATAACTATAATATATACATATTAAAACAACTCATTATTTGTTATCACATTATTCAATCCATAACATTATGGATTTGTTATTTAATAACACAAGAATAAGACTCTTTCTACTAGTAACATGTTGTAAATTCATTAATTAGGTTTTATGTTCAAAGGCTTATAAACATAATTAACAAATAATGTTACTCCTCTTCACTTTAATTAATTACCTTTTTTTCAAATTTTTTTCTTTAACACATAACCACTTTTTTATACAAGGAATTCAACAATTTCTTTGTACAGCTCATATGGCCAAAACAACAACCTTAGGTTTTTTTCTTTTTTATAATCACTGATTAAGTGCCTTGGTTAAACAATACCATGGCCCTATTAATTGCCTTATTATTGTTGTATAGTGGAATTCTAAAAATCCCAAGGCATTTTTTTTTCAATTTATTTTTTATATTATAAACATTATAAAGGCACTAACTCGTCAACTATTATGTGTCATCTTTCATGTTGATAGAATTAATAATTTCATAGGACTCTATTAAAGAGTTTTGTCCTTAATAATTAAATATGGAGTTAAATATAAAACTTTGCTATTTTCTTTCGATTAAAAAATAATTATAAATTCGATATGGTTCTTAATCATACACAAAAAATATTCAAATTTCAAAATATATACTTTAATACTACTTGTTAGATTTCTTAATAAAAATATCATTATTAAATATTAATTTTTCAGATCTTAAAATTGAATATATTTATATAAATAATATTGTAAATAATATATTTAAATTTCTAAAAATTAAAACCATTAATGCATCTACAAAATTTGTCTTAACCTAATAATTGATTTACCTCTTCTAATATTTTCTGTAATCATATACTTTTAGATAAAGTTTGTGTAAGTATTAAAAAGAGAAAAGATCAATTATCTATATACATAAGTTCAAAGTTTAAATTAGATATATTTATCAATACTTAAATCACATTCAAGAATATAATATTTAATAGTACAATAATATATAGAATTATTCTCCACTAATCGGTCATATTAGAATTAAGTTCTTAATAAGAATGCTGCTCGAAAATATTCTTACTTAACTAATTGAGAAATTCTAATGTGAGATTTATAGAAATATGAAAAGTTATTTCATTGTATAACTTATGGCCTAATGGACCTCCTAATAAATAAATAAAAACAACTTTTAATTAGTTAATTTAGCTTAAATCAAGTATAAAAATTAAAGAGTTATTAAAATATCTATTTAATTAGTATTAATTTGACAAATTTAATAACTTGATTTTGATTTGTGTTTTAATATCAGTTAACATAAATATAAATGTTAAAAAGAAAAATTTAGATGCTTTGAGTTTTTAATTACTTGTATTTATACTAAAAATTGCAATAGGCTTAAAGGGTAAGGGAGTACTTGTCCCATTCTCATCCTCAACTTCACATGTTGCTCTCTTCCTCATCCTTAGCAAAAGGGGAATTTGCCTTTCGTCCTCATCTCCAACGGAAGTAGGGAAGCCCATAGGTCTTTTAGCCTTACTCCTTCATTTCTTATATCGTCAAAAACCTACATTAAACATAATAATAATGATCATCTATAATAGCATTAAAAAGCATACATTAAACAAAATAATAATGATCATCCACAATAGTATTCAAGAGATTTACTAAGTTGACTGAAAAGAATTGATCAATTAAAAAGAAAAAAAAATGATCCATTATCCCAATAGATTCTCAAGAAAGGAGTTCAACAAACATGGAAGAGACACGTCATTTAACCTTTTGAGCATCAGAAGCAAAATAGATAAAATAGGGGTACAACACTCATCAAACTAAAAGAAACCTATACGAATTATATAAATTCATGAAATAATAAATGAGATTTAATCAAAATCTTAAAAGAAAATTAGCACTTAAAACAAAACAAATAAGCATAATGACAAGAAATACACCAAAAAGAGTAAAAGAGTTTATTAGACCCAATTTAAATGACAATATTGCTAGAGACCTTGATGTTAAAATAAAAAGATTTGACCTATATGCTCTATTATATAAAAAGATACAAAAGGCACATCCTACAAAGCCTCTTGTTGAAAAAGTTGGTTGATTTCATAAACTAATTAAAGTAGATGTTGATGTGTTAATTTATGACACACCAAATCAAGGTTCAAGTTCCACAACTCACGCTTTAACAATTCTTTGGGCTACTTCTTAAGGGATCAAATGTCAAAAACTTAACTTTTAGTTGGGTAAAGAGTGATTAAGAGTGAGAGAACTTAAAGTAAGTAGGATCATGATTTAGGTTTTGTTTGGATTTAAAGTGGGATGTGAAAGAAATATGTAAGAAAGAAAGCTATGAAAAGGAAATAAAGTGAATCAAATTAATTTTTTACTAGTTTGGTTAAGTTAGAAATAAGTGCTTACATATTAGAATCATTTAAGTCTACAATGTTTATGTTGACTTTAAAAATGAATAATCTTAAATGATCAATTTTCTTTAATATGTTTAATAGAATTGTTGCTTGTATATTTTATCCTTTCTAATTTGTTTTGTAATTATGGAGGTAATTGACTCTTATACTATTACATATCCTACCTTTTAAGAAGATTTGTCTTTAAGTTCTTTGATGTAAGCATTGAAAGTCTCAAGTATGTTGTTAAGGAGGCTATCACATTTCATCCTTGAATCTCATTTATACTTAACCTATACAATATCTTACTCATTACTCAGTGAATTATTTTAGTTGTATCATATATCTCTCCAATTGAGCTTTGTATATATTAGAGATGGATTGCATATTATGTCCTTCACAATAGTTTTTGCTTTTAGTGCATTGTGTGTGTTATTTTATATATTTGGGACAAAATTTGTGGCCAACCTCTACAAATCATGCTTGAAAACATGATTAAGTTGTTGTGTTTAATAGCCAAATTTTGAATGAATTCAAATTAAATTAAAAAAGAAATTAACTTATTAATTTAATTTAAATATTGCTTACCTTATTTTGATTTAAAGTAAAAACTCATCTCAATTCCTCTATACTACCAATATCTTTAAGCATAATATCCAAGAAACAACTCTAAGTAGTTGTGTCTTCGGTTCTTACTGTTGTCAATTCTATCGGAAACATATTATTATTTGCATCCCTCCTAACATCACAAACATGTTGTCTTTCATATTTCCCTTTTAGAAAACACTCATAAAACTGATAAACATTTATGTGCTTTAAAACAAACCTTCATGGCATGCAGATATAATAAGTCTCAAAGTAATCATTTATTGACTTTACATAAAATTTAATCCAAATTATTATTCATTACCACTAAGCAATAACTTCTAAATATTACATATTGTTCACTCTCCTAACCTAATATGATTTTCATAGCAATTTGCATAGCTCTATAAGCTTTCCTTATTAAGATTTCTATATTATGATCTCTCTTCAAAGGCCCCTAACAAACCATGAACATTTCAATTAGGTTAGTCTCTTCAATATTTTAGATAAGTTTTAGCAACTGAACTTATTATCATTAAAGAGTTGTCATAAATTCTCCCATATTGGCGCTGGGAGTTAAAAAACATGATTTGAAATGCAATCTTGTCTTGAGATGGATATACATAAATCCTTTAACATTTCTCTTAGCATTCAACTATGATTTGTTTGTTTTCATTCATATATAATTCATATGAAACTTATTCTCTAAGAAAATTTGTTTTAGAACTTTTCAAAATGTTTTACAAGAGTTAAATATCATATCTGTTTTTAAAATAATATTGCTTTTGAAATTAGTTGTAACATTGAACTTTGGACCCCATTCCCTTCACCTCATCTTCACCTTCATCTACACTGCCCATTCCATCTAAACCTACATAGTTAGATTTTGCTGCAACATAATCTTTTGTGTTAACATGAATTAATGAACTGCCAAAGCCTATTATTCCTACTCCAGGTAAAAATCTATTGACTTTAGGCATTAAATTAGTTGTACACCATCATCTAAATTATCATCATTCTCCTTTTTACTATCTATGTACTCACTAAATTTTTCACTTCTATCATCCTCCTCGTCACCATTATATAAAGGGTTATTAGAATCATCATAGTCCACCGGCCAAATCATTTTCTTTTGGCAAATATATGGCCGACACTTCTTTAGAGATAAAAGGCTCAAGCAAAAAGCCATTCTTAGCATTTAAGATTATATTATTGACTTCTTCGAACAAAGATTTGCTGTCACATCGCTTTTTGTTTTTCTTTCTAGTATAAAACTTCTTTTGGTTGTAAAGGGAGGAGGGGTAAAGAATAAGAGAGGTAAAGCAACCGAGAGAAAGTCATAAGGACAGAGTTGCATATACTGTGCAATGCGAGAGTCTTCTTGGATTTGAGAAGGTTGTACACGGGATTTGAGATTACATATATCTAAAGATAATATTCTTATAGAATTATTTTCTCTCGTAGAAAAAAGTTACCGAACCACATAACTGAGAGTAAAATCTGAACGACTGAGAGAAAATGAAATCTAATGCGGAATCTGACTCAACCAAGGCAATTAAAGCTCCAACTGATTCGAGCAAAGAATGTCCTCGCGAAATTGCTCTGATTGTTGGAGAGTTCTAGGAAAGACTCGGGAGAAACTCGTATAACTTGGTAGAAAAGTCAACAGGGTGACAGATTGAATTGCTGGGAGGCAAGAACCCTGGAATAAAAGTTTCATAGTTTTTCGGAGTTCATCATAGTTTAATTACGTTAACCTGCAAATTCACTTACCCCATCGAAAATTTTTTGGGTTAGGGGCCAATATTATTCAAAAAAACAAACCAGAAAACCAACTATTTAGACAAAATCAAAGTTGCCTCTGCCACTACTGTTCTTCCCCACTCTCTTCGGTCATTGGCCCAACTATCCATAATGGAAATAGTCCCGGGCCCAACCAAAAATTTGCTAGTAAATAGTTTGCCAACTTTTTTTTTTTTTTTGACAAAAATAAATAGTATGCTGGCAAGTAACAACTTTGCAGGAAGAGTACTTATTTTCACCAAAGCATTGCCATTGACTGCTTGCCATATTCAGCACGTGAACTCCCTGTGAGTCCTGAGTTTCTTAAATATCTGGAATTTATTGTGAGGGGGCCATTGCAATTTAAGCAGTGAAATTGAAGACAGAAATGGGAAATGATGCACTGAAAACTTTGTCGCTGCATGAATTTATTAAGTGGGGCTTACGTTGAGGCTGCCGCCCAATGCTCTTTCACAGTGCCAAAAGCTCTTTTTTTCTTTTTTTCCCCTTTCTTGTTAAAAGTTAAAAACCTTCTAGTCCCATATTATATAAATCTGACGCTTAATCGCTAGTCATGTATTTCGCTATTTTATCTGTTTTACTTTTAATTCTAGCATTAAGATAATAACCTTGGTCTTTGACAATTGAGAATAATAAATAAATTATCGGATACACCTTAACTAGGACATTTACTTGGAAATTGCACGATAACTTGTTTCCTAATGCTCTTTATTAATTTTTAGCAATGACTTAATATGTGAAATTAAGAAATTTCTTGTGAATATTTTAATAATTAAGAACTTATATTTTAGTCGTGAGATCTTAAGTTTTAATTCTCAAAAAAAAAAAAGGTATAAAATTTATAGAAGTAGAGGGGGTTATTTATTGTATAGCTCAATAATTTAATAATTTTTTAATAAATTAAAAGAATTAAGAAATTTCATAGTGGGACCAGAAAAGAGAGAAAAAGGAAAACTCAATTTGAGAAAATCAGGGAGACGGATATTAATTTGTTATGGGACTCTAAGAAAAGGTGGGGGGGGAATGAGATTCGTAAAAAATTACGGACGGTAAACAAGACAAAAGGACAACAGTTCGAAAGATTGCTAGAGAAGAAAAGTAAGCAATGAGTAGATAGCTATGATTTTTGGACAAAAACAATTTTAAGAAAAGTTTTGTTTAATTATTAGGCTCAACTACATGCACTCTAATTTAATTGACTTGTTTTCTTGCGAGAAGGAAAATTTGCTAATAACAAAAAATAAGAGTCAAATTTGGGTTTATTAATTTTCCACAAAGAAGAATCAATTACATGTATCAATCATAATGCAGCGTTATGGTCGATATTAATGTACTATACCAAAAGTTATAATTTATATTATATAACTAACACTTTGCACAAGAGAAACAGAGTGAATTTTGTGAAAATATTAAATATTTATATAATATCAATAATCTTTTAATGTTGTTCACACTATAGCTAAAAAAGCAAAAATAAATAGTGGTTCTCATCATTTTTATTTTTAAAATTCAAATAAATCCATGAAAATTAATTCTAATAAAAATTTCCCTTTCTTATCAAAGTGCCTATTTAGCCAATTTTTAAATACACTAGAAACACTCAATTTCTAAATGTAATTCAAGAATAATTTAAAATTTTTGTAAAATTAAAAATTAATATAAAAATAACTTCTCATTATTAAAAATTATAATAAATTAAACTCAAATTTTAAGATATAATAGTCTTGTCATTATAAAATTTGTTATAATAAATCTCTTTTACTATAAATAGTTACTAATATTTTTGATAATTTAAATGACAAACAAAAATAAGATATTGAAATCTACTATTCTAATTTTGTTTATTCTATCATGATATGTGATATAATTTGACAAAAAATATTAATAAATTTAAATAATAAGATAGATTTATTAAAAAATAATTCTACGATAATAAAATTATTATATTTTTAAAAATTTATGTGTATATTAAACCTAAAGTGAGACGAAACACTTACATTCATTGGTAAAGCGTTGATATTTGAAATATTAATATCTTCAAGAGCGATACACGGTAAAATAGAGGGAAGAATTTATTTATTTATTTTGCTTAATTGTCTCTCATTGACCATAGTATAAGATTATAAGCATGGGAACCCACAGGATCCACATCAAACACTACATGTGCGATGAGACCCACTCACACACATGACACTTGGGAATTGATAATTGGATACACTTGTTTTTGCTTGGAATACAGTGCCATTTGTACGATTGCATGGCAACAGTGAGCTGGCTTTGATCACACTGTGTCAAGGTACGTCTTTGACATTAATTTTGGTTCATTTAGTGGGAGGACTTCGGGGCAGTCCCTTTGCCTTGATTTCTGGGACATTTATGTTTATTTATTGAGGGCTATTCTTGAAGGCGACGCTACCCATGCCCACCGGCCCCTCAGCAAATTAACTTTTATATATGTATATATATATATATTTTTTTTTTTTTCTCTTTTTAGAATATAGATAAACCATTCTTTCCCAACAAAATGTCACAACCCTTCTCGGTATTTGAATATAAAACCTTCTAAGTGAATGCTTAGCGGAGTGTTTCTGTTAATGGCAATTAACTTTGCTTTTAATGTTGTCATTTAAAAGACAGCAGATCACAGTGTGTACACCAGATCGCTCTATTGCATATTGTGAATAGGATTCTTACTCGGGAGCCGGATCTTATAAAAAAATAACATAAATGTCACATACAAATAATAAAATTATGAAATATACAAAATCTATTAAGTTTCTTGTGTATTCGTAATATTTATGTGCACTACAAAATGTGGATCTATACATGGATTATTCTCATCATGTTTTTTTTTTTTTATGGTTTCAAAATCGAAGGCAAATTTCCATTGCATCTCCAGAGATGAGAAACCTTTCTCCATTTTTTTTTTGTTGTTTCTCTAAAAAATAATAAATTCATCTGAGAATATAAGATTCAAGAAAGAAACAGCAGGTGTCCAACATTAACGATGACGAGCTTTAATGTGAAAAAGACCTATAGTGCTGATGACTCCCTTCAAATAATTTAATGCTCTAAGCTTTTATATTTTAGTAAGAAGCAAGATCAGGGTTGTCTATATTAAGTTTAATATTATTAGTAACTCGTTGCAAATTTCTTCCTTATATATACAATCCTTGGATTAAGTTAAATCAAATCTGTAATGTAAATTTAATATCAAGCATGCCTATTTAGTATAAAAAAATGTATATTTGTTGTTTAAAAAGTTAATATATAAATAAACCTTTAATTTTAAAAATTATAACAAATTTAACTCAATTTTTAAAATAAAATAATTTTATTATTATAATTTTTTTATAATAAATTTATCATATTGTCAAAACTCATTAATATTTTATACTAGTTCAAGTAGTGTATTAAGATGATATAATTTTTGTTTATATCATTAGGTATGACACATTATCTTATTATATTAATGTTAATAAATTTCAATTATGAGATAAATTTATTAAAAAATTTTATTCATAACAAATTTGTTATATTTTAAAAATTAAATTAAATTTATTATAATATACTAAATTAGATCGTAGAATTGTAAATGTAATAAATATTCCATAATGCAATAAGTACCATTTAAATAATTTAAGACCCAGTTATAAAAATCTTTTTATGATTTGTGTAGATTTTTGGAGGAATCAAAAACACTTTTGTAATAATTAATTAAAGACAAATGATATGTTAGAGGATAACCCCAGGTAGCTCCTTCGAGATTGTTGTTATTCAAAATGTTAAGCACCATCTCCATATCTACTATTTAAATTTAATTGGCAGCTCTCTACTCAACACTTGTATTTTGTTATATATACCCTTTGTAACATCACTACATAGATAAGAAAATACAAATCAATTTCATTCTCTCCTGTAATTAGAGGTAAATGTATACTTCTCTGTTTGCTTAATCTTTATTAATATTAGGAACTTTTATTATTTTTGTTGTTTTTATATTATTTTAAAATTTTTTAGATATAATAATATTTATAATTTTTTATTTATCTTTATTTTATAATTATATAATTTTAATTGATATTATGTTTTAGAATATTTACTGTTGATAAAATTTAAGTATATCATATTTATTATTATGTTATTTAAGTTGTTAGATTGTCTAATTATGAATTTATTTATTTATACCAAATTATATATTGTGATAATATATAATAATAGTGTTTAAGATTTATCAAGAAAAAAATATCTATATTTTATTATAAAAATCTCAATATAAAACAATAACACAAGAGTATCTACTTATACTGTGACTAACAAAGGTAGTTTTAAATCTCAATTTAAAGCATTCCAAGCGCCTCCAAAACAATTCAGTCAGCTTCCCTTCAACCTAGTCCAACAGCCCTACCCCTCCCTTAATCCTATGCAATTACGACGGCTCAAGCTCTTTTAAAGATTTTTTTTTTTTTTTTTGGGTGGCTATGCCGGGGATGATAGTGGGGTTAAGTAATTGATTTATTACAGACCTTCACTGCATGTCGATTCTTTTTTGATGCCACATATATTCATTGGATTTGTATCTCTTGTAATAAAGTATTTTCCATGCCTAAATTTGTAAATGCACACTATAATTTAATCCAAATTAATTGTATATTGTTGGAAAGAGACAATGGTCTAGACCCAGGCACTTTAATTATATTAAACATGCAAGTGCATTAAAATAAATAAAAACCCAACAAAGGTGTGAATAATAATTATACTTGATAATTGAGACTCAAGGTTTATACTTGTTTTTTTATTTTTGACCAAATAAAAAAATAATTTATAGACATTATTATTATTATATTTATTACTTAAAATTAAAATTATTTGTTAATATATTTATTTAATTTTATTTAAAAAAATATATAATTTGAATATTATTGAATTGGAGAAATTTTCTTTATATTTAAATTAAATATTAAGAAATTTAAAATTTAATATTATATATTTAATATACAATTTTATTTTATTAAAAAAAACAAAAAAAAGACTTATATTTAAATTAATATAAAAAAATTAAATTATCAAGTACACTATTAATTAAAATGTTACTCGATTTTGACTGAAGTGAGGGGTAACTAAGATTCTGCACGACTATTCCGATCTCCCGAGTCAAAATCCACACCAAGAACCCTACATGAAAACGCAAGTCAACTCCACTGACCGACAGAAAATAGTACGAGCTCTACTATTACTTTATCTGAGATGGATCTGGTGCAGTTGAGCTCTGCCTCCAGGCATCCGAGCCGGTAGACCCAATAATGCTAATTAATCTCCAATAAATATTTTGCAGAGACACCAACCCCCCAAGGTCCAAAAATATAAATTCTTTTGACAAGCTTTTTGAGGATTTTAGTCTGCATGTACACATTTCAAACAAACTCCTTTCTTCCAATACCTGGTTGTATCCAAGATGTGGTTATAACTACCAACAATATCATCTATCAAATGCAAGAGTCAACCATTCAATTATTACTTTATTTTGTCTTTTTTTAGGTAAAATTTTTTTTAATTAAAATTTAAATTCAAAATTTTTAATCACAACACCAACATAAAAGAACGGGCCATGCCACTGGATCAGACACGGATGTGAAAAAGCTGGTCCTACAAGGCACCATGATATCAGTATATAATTTCTTTTGTCTCTTTTATTTATTTATTTTCCTTCTTTCTTTGAGAAGGGTAGTTGGATTACGCAGTGGCATTGTATAGGAAGAAAATATGACAGTCAGTACAATTATATCCATTTTACATTAATTGTAAATCTAGTCATAGAGTAGATTAGAGTGTGCCATTATATTAATTGAGCAACATTCATTAATAAACTTGTTAATTTGACTATGTTGCACATCTAGACCAGGATTTCCGGGATGGAGCTAAGTTCAAGGACAACAAAAAAAAAAAAAAAAAAAGAGAGTGCGGTTATATTTAAGAAAAAGAGGTTTTTCTTTTCTTTTCTTTTCTTTTTTTTTTTTAAATTTAATTTCAACTACGATCTAAACTTTAAATGCATCAGACTTAAAAACAAAGTCAGTACAAGGTAAATAAGAACCCTTAAGGAAAATTAGCAAAATTAGCAACAAACAAACATTTTATTTGATTTTCCATTTCAGAAATATCGCTTTTCCTTCCATGATTCCATTTGCCACCCTCCCCCCCTCCCCAAACAAAAAATCCTCCATTCTTACTTGTGTAGTATTAGTAGTAGTTATTTTCTTCATACTTTCCGGTCAGGTGTCACCGCATGCTTGTTTCAGACCGATTCTGATATCAGAGTTAATGGGCCGATTTTATTTATTGTTAGAATAATCAAAGTTAAATTAGTTAAAAATTTACAAATAAATTAAATTACATTTTTGTAAAATAATTATCATGAATATTACTGCGTACGTTCTAGCTTTCATCAAAAACAATAAATGATATACAAAAATGAATTTATTAACTATCACTCCAAATTTCATAACATATAAATGCTCCTCCATCCAATATATCTATATATATAGTAATAATAATAATATTGATAATAATAATAATAAATCAAATAAAAAAAATTAAAAAATCAAAGACGTCATGGGAAGCCACGTCGTCTACGCCCCCAACTAAATCTCGGAATCCGGAGAACCACCACGGAAACTATAATTAAAAGTTCCCCAGATCAATCCTATTGCTAGATTTTTTATTTTTTATTTTAACACAATTGGTCTGTTTTTCTAACTAGGTCAAGAAGAGGCATATTTAATTCGATGAGCGAACCTGGATGCGAAATGCCACCTGACCCGACCGAAGCAAATGAAACTGAGGAACAGGAAAAAGTGACAGATCATTGACGTTGACTTTACTTGGTTGGACATTTAGCGAGGGAATAACACCGTCTAGGACTTACTTGAAAATAATAATGAGATGACGGATGCGGAAAATTTCTCAAAAAATGTCGGTTTCTGAGTATTTTGTCTGTTTTTTTTTTTTTTGAGGGGAGGGGACAAAAATAGATTAAATATTCGAAATTGAAAATACCTGAATAAATTTAAAAATAAAAAAAAATTCTATTTAATGATTCTGGTGAGGTGAGATGCATGGTCTCAATTTTTATTTCAACATAAATAATGACGAAGCAATAATAAAAAAAATAAAAAAAAAATGCATTATTAGCTCAGATAAATCTACTGTATTAAAAAATTAATTAGAATTGAGGCACAAAAGTAAAAGATGAATTTAACTTTCTTTTTCTATTTTTTTAACTAATAAGAATTAATTAAATAATGATCTACCACAGATGATGTAATTAGGGTTTACAAAATGCTTGGTTTAACAAAAAAAATAAATAAATAAAAAAGGAAAAAGAAAAAGAAAAAGGGAAAAAAAAAAAAAAAAGGAGTACAATATCCAGGCTAATTTTCCAACGGGGGAATGGCTTGCGGAGTTGGCAATGCCTCTGTCTCTCTCATTCTCTCTCTCTCTCTCTCCCTCATGTGGACGGACACTCATGGACGCACACAGGGCGCACTCATTCTCTATTGGCAGTTAAGCTGCTCCAATCTCACCACCTACTCCCTCCTCTCTCTCTCTCTCTCTCTCTCGCTAGCTAGAAGCCGCTACTTTCTCTCTCTAAAACGCACTGTTTTTCGTTCATTTATTTCACAGCATTCCATTCTATTCAGTTCTCTTCTTAGACCCTCTCAGAGTTGTCTATTTACTCCTCTTCTCTTTGTAGTTTAGAGTATTTGAGAGAGAGAGAGAGAGAGAGAGAGAGAGAGAGAGAGAGAGAGAGAGGAAATGCCTCTGGTGAGGTTTGAGGTGAGGAATGAGTACGGGCTGGGTCAGCCGGAACTCTATAGAGAAGCCGACCGGGAGGATCCCAAGGCGGTCCTCGACGGCCTCGCAGTTGCTGGTCTCGTTGGGATCTTACGCCAGCTTGGCGATCTCGCTGAGTACGTCGGCTTTTCTCTCTCTCTCTCTCGCTCTCTGTTTTTTGGTTTTGTTTCACTTTTAGCTGAGGCTTATATGGAATGCATGCTTAAAAACGGTGGGTGTTGATTGAAGTAAGAAGCACTCTCATCCCACGAAGGGAAAATATTTTTGTTTTTTTTTTTTTTTGTAACTTAATTATCTGTTTCTTTACCTAATTTGGTTTAAGAGTAGCATAATCAATTCTATCTCTGTTCTCTTTTTATTGTTTCATTAAACTGAACTCCTAAAATTATCGGGGTTTTTTTTTTTTTTTTTTTTTTTGTTTTGTGTGCTCAATATGATATGTGGCTGTGAAGAAAAACTTGAGAAAGGCATAGGTAGAGAGAAAACTAGAATACAGACACTGTTTGATTCATTGAGGGGTTTCCAAGTTTCTAGTCGGGATTTATATCATTTCGGTAAATTTGTCCAAATTGGAGGTTAGAAGTTGCTGAAGCACTCTTGTTGCATGGAGAAAGGTTTCGGTGATCTAAAATTTAAAGTAGATTTCTTTCATGTGCAATATCGAATTTACAGGTGTTTTTGCTCTACGTTGTATATTAAGTAGTACTCGTCAGAATAGTGATTTTTTGCGGTGAGTTTATGAAACAGATTTTTTTTTTTTTTTTTTGTGTAACTATGATTTATCTGAAATTTTGTGGTGCTTATTAAGATTGAATGGCTTTTAAGACTTTGTTACCTGGTACAAAGGCCCCCTGGATGTCAGTTGGTGCAGTGACCCTCAACATTGAGTTGAATGCTATGACAGTTTGGAAGTTGTTTGCAATCCATTGCGCCATTGTCATAATGTATGTAGCTTTGTCAAACATATAAAATAGTGTAAAACTTGCCCCTTTTTCTGCATCAAACAGAGGAGGCCTTTGGCACCCTACCCTTTGGTTGAAATTTCTGTGTTAGCATATAACATAGTGTGAAGCCATGCTCAAATATATAAACTGCACATAAATCTTTGATTGAAATCTGAAATTTATCTTCCGGACTTTGTTCCATCAATTCCTATAGTGAATCTATTTAACAAAAAATTAATTCTCCCTTTTCGTTTTTATTAATGTATTTAACTATCATCATCTTTGAAATTTTGTAGATTTGCGGCAGAAGTTTTTCATGGCTTGCAGGAGCAGGTGATGACAACAGTTTCCAGAAGTCACAAATTGGTATTTCGTGTTCAAAAAATTGAAGCTGCTCTGCCTTCACTTGAGAAGGCAGTTCTAGCTCAAACAAGCCACATACATTTTGCTTACACAGCTGGTACGGGTTGTGTTTTATATAGTAAAGCAATACTCTTCTATATACCTGAACTCTGGGGTCATAATATCTTGTTCTGGTTTACTTTGCTTGAGCATGTTTAATTGTCATATGTGTAGAAGCCAGTTGTAATTATTTGCATCTTCAGATGATAATTAGTCCAGAGCATCTAACATATACAAAGTAGTACTATCAGACAGATACCATTTTGAACGAGGAACTAATTGTTCTTCATGGATTGACATATTTATGTTTTTACACGTATTCTGATAGTTGAACTGCCATTTTTTTGCTGAAAAAGAATTATAAGGATTAAGAACTCAATTCTCAATTTTTTTTTCCCTCTCTCTTCCCGTTGAAAAAGAGACAGAACTATTTGAAATTCCCTGCCAAAAGAGGCAAAAAAACCTTGACCAGAATGCAAACAGGATAGACATTAAGAGGAAAAGGTAACAAGTTTGATTACCTTTGGTTGGTGGATTTGGGCACTGAGTTTCAGAAAAGGCCCATAGTGTTGCTCAGACCAACTCCTTTAAGAGTGCACAAATATTACTAGCTCTATCGAGTTCTTAGATTTCTTGCATTGGTCAACTCTTGGTGTGAGAAATATTACTAACTCTATTGAGTTTCTCAGATTTCCCTTGCAGAGAATGCTATGATTTGCTGCCTTTAGTGGTCATTTTATCAAAGTTAGCAGACAACAACCTGATAATTGTGCACAACCTATGTAACCAACATTCTTGTTGATCATTCCTATCTCATGTTCTCCTCCCCCTTTCCCTTGGGCCCCTTTTGCCTTCCATTCTCTGTGAGATGGTGTTAGCAGTTTCTCACACACCATCCAGTCCGGGGTGCACATGTAACAATTGTTGCTGCTTATAATGTCCAAGTTTTTGACATAAGTGCTCTCCATTATAGGATCTAATCTAATTACTAAATTCTTAGTGTTTGACTTGCTCATCTTAAATCTATAAATAGATTACGACCTAACCATGGATTATTGTTTACTGGCAGCAATGGTGATGAAATCATGTCATGGCGCCTACATAAAATATATCACATTTGGAGTTGATCATCCTGCTTGGCTCTTCAATGATTTTTTTTTTTTTTAAATTTTAATTTCCTTTCTATTTTCTTTATCTTCTAAGTTTGTTCTGCCTGATAATCAAGTTTCCATCGGTTCTGCATAATCTTCCCACTATTTCAATTCCTTTTTTAAAGTGTAGCTGCCCTGCAGGTTCTGAATGGCATCCTCGAATTCTAAATGAACAAAATCATTTCATCTACAATGACTTGCCAAGATTTATTATGAACACTTATGAAGAATGTCGTGATCCTCCGCATCTACACTTGCTTGACAAGTATGGTTATTTCCTTGTCTAACGAGTGAGGGGTGTGATTAGTGATGGAGCTATATATTGCCTCTGTGGTACCAACTTCACTTGCTTTGTCATTCACAGATTTGATATCAGTGGCCCAGGATCTTGTTTGAAGAGATACTCAGATCCAACCTTCTTTAGGAGAGTATCTGGGAACTTCAACAAACCAGATGCTGGGATAATCCAAAGAGACAAAAAATCTCGTAAAAGCAAGGTATCTCTAAATACAATAGAATTACCATCTTCGTGAGTACTAATCTTGCTATTAAGCATGATCTAGTGATTCTGCTTTAGGATTCATTTTTGATTATCTAATTGCCCAATTGTTAAGAGCCGATCTATGTAAACTTTTGCCTCAGAATTATCCACACAAACTTTCTTAATGATGTGGGGCATACTAGTTCTTTACAGAACTTTCCAAATTCAAAACTTTTTTTTTTTTTAATTGAAAACCTCTATGGAGATCTATGCTATCTTTCACATATACTCTTGAGTCTTGAGTATATTTTTCTGGATAAACTCATTTTCTCCATTTCTGGTGAGTATTTGATATTAATAACTAATACATCATTTGACAGAAAAAGAGATCATTCAAATGGAATGGAGACCCCTTGAATCTCCCATCAATGCCAACTCATAGTGGCAGGTAATGTATATATATAAGGTGGGGACTTTCTACTGTGTTTATTTAGGATGAATATAACTTCTTATTTGAATCTGCAGAATGCATTTTATGCCTTCAATTGTTAATGGGCAAACGTCTCCGACTCACACAGCCTCTACAATTGACATGACATTAAAATCTGATCTTACTGATCCTTCAGTTTCTTTTGATTCAAGAAATGGGTCAGGCAATAATGAATGTGTTTTACATCTAAGTTCTTCCTTGCAATGTGAAGAATTGGGGTCTAAGGAATTTTCTTCGGGGTTCATGATGCATAATGATATCGTTGATTCAGGTTTTATTGATGGACAACCTGGGGTTGTACATGACAATTTTCCACAGAGTTCACCACCTCATAAGGAATTCTCTTCAAGCTTTGAGCATAATGATATCCTTGATCCAAGTTTTACTAATTCTCCTGGGTTTGCTGATGATAATTTTCCCCACAGTTCATCAGCTGAGCAGATTGCCCCTAGTAAATCTTGTGTTACATGGGATGAAAAGGCTGAAATAGTGGAGCCTAATGGTCAACATTGTAATGGAGATGAAATGATGGGTATGCTCACAAAGGATTCAGACCTGCATATGCAGGAGAAAAGAATTGCTAGTTTTATAAATTCTGATGAAATAGATGCCATGTTTGTGGAGGGAAATATTCTAAAATCAAGCATCATTGAGGATGAGCTTGATGAAGTGGATAGTGAACCAGATAATTATATGGATGCACTTAACACCATAGAATCTGAGTCTGAGCACGATTTTGATTGTCAAACAAAACATGAAGGTGAGCAAGTTTTGTCCAACATTAAGAATGCCGAAGTAGAAGGTGGAGTGCATGAGGTCACAATGGGCACTACAGCAACTTTTCTATCTGAGGATGAATTTCATACTTCAATAGGCATTTTGTCAAACAAGGGGATTGACTTACCCAAGTTAAGTTCCTTTAAGGGCTTTGTTAATGGACAGATGTCTCATGATGGAGTGCATGAGGTCACTGGTCATATGTTGGACCATTGTCCTCCTAAACCTGAATTTCATACATCATTTGATGTCACCTCAGAGAAGGAAATATCCTTGGAACTTCTTAGTTCAGTTCCCTCAAGAAGTTCTGCCAATGAAATCTCTGGAATATCTTCAAACGTAGACTACTCACCTGTCAGCAAATGTTGTACAAGGACTGATGCTCTTAATGGTATAAGAGCAGAATCTGCTGTTACTTATCCCTTGTCTTCTGGCTCTGGAAGTTCAAATCAACTGGAATCATTGAGTGATAAAAGCATAACCAGTTCCAGCAAGTCCCCAGAATCTCAGGCTCAACAACCTTCTCATCTTCATTCAGCAAGTATCTGGACTAATGGCGGCTTACTGGGTCTTGAGCCATCGAAGCCTCCTTATTTTGCTGCATCAAATAGAGCAAGCCAGACTTCTGTGCCCGGAAGCAATTATGAGGCAGTGGGTTCTTCAAATCATCAGAGACCTGGTGGATCGGTGAAGGATGCTGGAAGCATAGAAACAGTTTCGAGTTCCTTATGCTCTATATCATTGCAAGAGGATCAAAATGGAAGAGTTGAAAAATCCAATGATTCTAGTTTGCCTAATAGATTTAGTCACGATTATTGCAGCAGATTAAATATCTCCAGTGCGGTGACACCAGGGAATGAAGTGTTACCCAATATTGATGTGAAACCTAAACCTGCTGGACCCAGTCAGGAGAACTATGAGATCTCATCACAGATGTTTGGAACTGGCCACAGGTTATTTACTAATGGTTTCCGCCGACAGATGCAATCTGTCTCTGATGGACCTGCACTCGCTAGCTTGTTGAAAACTGTTACATTGGAGCAGAGGAGTGGACATTGTAGCGTTATGTGTGAAGCAACTCAAGAACAGGCATTTGTTGAGCCTTTTGTACAGAATAATGTTTTAGATTCTCTGACTTCCTCACCACCACTTGGGCACATGAAAATATCTTTCCACCCTATTGATGGCATTGAGGCTTCCGAAATGAGATTGAAATTTCCTGATAGGAGCTACTGTGACCAAAGCATTCGAGATGCATTTCCATCATTTCAGTTGGTCCCAGAATCTTCTATTTCTCTGCATGAAGTCATTGTCGAATCTGATGATGATACCTTCTGTAGATCCTCTCCTTATATTTCTGATGATTATCTTGACCAACATTCTGTGTCAGACTCTGAGCAGTGGGAATTTAGTGAGTCTCCTGAATGTAACAACCATGAGAAACCTGAGGCTTTATCAAGAATATCATTGGTTGGATCTGTTTCACAGTCCCTGCAGCATGCTCGAGTGGGCAACAATGGTGCCCACAATGACACAATTCTTTACAATGTATGCACCCAGGATGGTACAGGTCCAGCTCTCTCTACATCTCTGCTAGATATTCCCAGTTTAGATGCTTTGAACTTCATATCACAAGGAGAAACAAATGATAATTCGGATCAAAAAAGTTCCTTGGAGGCACAGTATCCCACGGACTCCACCCCAATGCCACCACCTCTCCCTCCAGTGCAATGGTGCATTTCAAAAGCCCACTCTGATATGGAAAAAGACAAACACTATGCTATATCTGGATCTGATGAACGTGGATTTGATCTGAAACTTCTAGAATCCACCTTATCTCGGCAACTTAAGTCAGTCCCATCTAATGATAAGCAACCTAATCTGGAGGTTGCATCCAGCCCAAATAGCAAGGTATTATGTTTTTGATAGCCAAACTAGCCTCATTCTTGTATGGTACATTAAGACTATCAGGAAATTGGAAGTTACCATATCATGATTTTTTGCCTACAGCAGCAGGACCAGCAGAAGTTGACTCAGCGAAAAGAAGGTAATCAGCCTGCAAGAGATATGGGGATGGACGTGAAGGAGGATTTCTTGCAACAAATTAGAACAAAAGTGAGTAATCTTTCTTTCTCTTTTTTTCTTCTTCCCCCTTGGTTTTGATTGTTTGCTTTTTGTGAGCCAAATAGCATGAAGTAATTAGTTTATCCATTATACTGTATTGCAATTTTAAGCAAAAAGCACACACACACACACAAAGAAAAAAGGTCCATGCTTCAATAATCTTGACAAGGATGGTTATGTGTTTGCAAAAGTGCAAACTGGTTATATGTATTATGGAAAATTTTGATATTTCTTGCGGTGTATGTTAGAACTGTTAGCACCTTTGTCTGTACGAATAAACACAATGTGTTCTCTTATTGCTTAGTCATTTTTTGTGTTTATAATTGGTGCTGCTAGTATCAAGTTATCCATGTAAGTCCCATTATATGTGTATAATGTTAGTATATACCTAGTAGCCAATGAATTAGTTACTAATTTGTTAAATATTTGATATTTTATACATATAATTGATTGATAAAATTATATTTTTTATTATTAATTTTTTTTTTCATATACATTATATGATCATCTAATAAATTTTATATAAAAACCATGAAATAAATATATTTTGAAAATGTAATTATAATGATGAGTTATATAATCAAAATATTATTTTTAAATATATTTTGGTCTATGTGCAATTAAGAATGAACATTATTATAACTATAAGATTAATTAAGTTTTTTTTATCGGATAGTTGAATAAACAAATTTAATGAATTGACCAATGATAAGAATTCCTAAATAGAATATTATTTGCGTATTTGAAAAATTTTTCGTATAATAATTATATAAATAATTTTTAAATTTAAAATTATCAAAATATCTAATATATAGATTGATTTTCTTTAATCTCGCTTTTAAATTGTCTTAACCAAAAATTATTTGTGGAGGTTACATTAGACATATTAATAGACTATATAAAAATAATTGAGTTATCATTAAAAGATCTGTTATTTTAAGTAATCATAAAATAATATACCACTATTTACTATAAATATTGATTCAAATAAATTTTTGGTGAAAATAGAATAAAAATTTATGAAAAATTGTGACATATTATTATTTAAGAACGAATATAATAAGATAAAATAAATTAGATATTAATTTTATATTTTATTTTTAATTAAAATATTAGTATAATAAAAAAATTAAATTACTTTACAAAATTGTGTCCAAAAAGGTTAGTCAAATTAGTTTGACATTCCTAGCATTTGAGTAGTCACTTTGTTAGGTGTCAATATTGTTTTAACTTGATTAATTAGAGAAATGATGATAAATTAAAGAATTTAATTTGTTTAATATTTTGAATTTAGAGAGATGTAGCAACCAGGAACCTTGGGGCTGTCCAACTTTTATGGACATTGTTTGTGTGTTAAAACTCAATATAGAAGTTTTGTCATGTCGAACTCGATAGTTTCTGTAGTGCTTATTTTCACAGTGATATATGCACCACTTTTGAGGTTTTATCCAATGTCTCAAGGTCTTAGATTATCTTTTCTCAAAAATGGTGCAGATTTTTATCACCACATAATTTCCACAAACAAGCTTGCACATGAAGGGATATGTTAGTAATCTGTATGTGAGTAATCTTAAGGCCTTGTCTAATGACTTCTTTTGAATCAATTGCCATCCAACTATGGCTGTCAAACCTATTGACCATTTGACGATTTGGTGTGTGATGTGTGTACGTGTGTTTCTTTTTCCTGATGGAATATATATTATGCAGTTTGAGCTTGCCTGTTTCTCTTCAGGTTGGTTGCACTGCTAATGGATGTTCTGCGGAATGCAAATTGTGGAATTTTGCTCTAGCTAACTTGGCTTGCTATTGTGTTATGGCAGTCATTCACTCTGAGATGCACCGGGACAGCAAAGCCAACCTTCTCAGCGGGCCCTACTGCAAATAGTAAAGTCAATGCCATCTTAGAAAAGGCAAATGCAATCCGCCAGGTTTGAGTTTTAATCTTCTGCTCACCTTTCCATCAATCTGTTTTCGCTTATTCTGTGACATTAACACTGGATGAATATTTCAGGCGGTTGGAAGTGATGGGGAAGATGATGATGGTTGGAGCGACACTTGATCGCATTAGAGATTGTTGCGCAAGTTCATCAGAAGAAAATGGTGTAGTGGGGCCGTATCATATATGTGAATAATAATGTCAGTTTTCCTTGTAACTATCTTTTAGGAGCTGTGTTTTCCGGCAAATATTTGCATCGATTGTTCGATTACTAGGAACTAGTTTCAAACAACGATATGAAGCTACTAGGCACATTATGATGTAGTTTTCCTCTATGAGGTTATCATTTTTATGGGCTGCGCCTGGGAAATGAAAATCTGATAGTTTAATGAATTTAGTTTTGTTGATCTTTGTTGCCTCAAATTGCTGTAGGAATGATTCAAAGCGTTCCTTTATTACCAGTGGAATGAATTCACCATATTCTGACACTCATCACCTTTGTTTTGGTATTCCCCGGTGATTCGATCTAGTATTTTATAAGGAACCAAGAAGAAAAGGTTTTATTTTTAAGATTTTCTTGGATTAAATCAAATAAGTACTATTTAAAAAAGTTAGGTGTAGAAGTTAGTGTGATTTGTAATAATTTAGGTTGTAGTTAATTTAATCTCTTTAGTTTATAATCTTATCTCTCGGTTTATTTTTGTATGTAAACTGGTATATGTTTAAGTCAAAAGGTTGCGTCTAAATTTGCTTTTTCTGCATTTCAAATTCTCTCAATTTTCTCCAGGTTTTTCTTCACAATTTTTCCTCATCACGATAATTTTCTCTATTCATCTGTCTTGTCCTATATGAAGTAGTATCAGAACAAGATTTCGGTAGTTGCTTCTGTCACATTCTATCCATTCTATCTTAGCACTTTTCCAACGTTTAATAACCAATGTACCAGACCATGAACATTGTGAAACAAATGCTGTCTGGAGGTAAGCTGTGGCATTAATTTAAGGGCAGAATACCTGGTGTTCAAGATTTTATACGTCATAACAATAGTCCTAGATTCTTTATGCTTGAAGGATAGGCACAACATAATAAAGAGGTGTATTACACATGTCAGACCACTGCAAAACGTGTTTGCCAAAAAAAAAAAAAAAAAAAAAAGGAAAAGGTTGGACATGCATGTCGAACGCAGAAATGGTGCACGTACAACATCATGCCAATGACTCGTTTGAACAGATCTCTGGTGTCTGGTGACTTGGTGTTTTCGGAATTTTAGTCAAAAACAGTACACAAACGTCGAGGCGCTGAGAGGTAGCGCAAACTTCGTCTAGATTGTGGTGTGTGGGGGGGGGTCTCCAGCGAGGAGGGTGTGGCCACTTAAATGTCTGCTTTTTATAGTCGTCGTCGTTGTTGCATTGCCATTGAAACAGTTGGCCCTCGACGAACCAAGTCAAGGCACCGCAAAAAGAAAAAAGAAAAGAGAAAAAGAAATTGATGGGGCATGGGGTGAGGGCCGAATAATTGAAAAAATCCAGAAAGTGGAAAGAATGAAGAAGAATAGAGAGCCTAGGTTCCATTGAAGTAAAAGGTGGCATTAGAAATGGGACTTAGAACTGTTTGGGACACCCAAAAATATAAGGACGAACTTGGGCCATGGGCGTGAGCTTTAGGCCCGTTTGATCTCCTTTCATGAACTGCAATAGCCTCAAGTCATTAGGCTTTAGTTATGGCTTGGACCCTTCTTTTATATTTGTTAATCGGTCCTGATAAAATCTAAACACAACCAATAAGTTTAGATTATTACTTCATGAAATGACCGCAATTTGTTGTTGATTAAGTATAATTGGGTATGATACAGGACAATTTATAAGTAGTAGCAGTTCAGTATCTAGCAATTTTAATGGTTTCATTTGAAAAAAAGAAATGGGAAACTGATTTAAAACAGATAGACTGCAGAGTCGATAACAAAGAAAACAATTCAATAATCCATTAAAATCCCAGCCAGAAACCGCGTACAATCCTTTGCAAATTAAGCGAAAAGAGCAGAGAACAAACAAGAATTCAACAAGGTGACGATGAACTATATTAAAAAGGATTACTTGTCGTTATCAAAAGATTGAGGGTAGAAGTCGCAACGATGGCGAAACCCCATTCTGGCCATTGCATGGTAAACATGTGTAGGCTTAGCATAACAGAATGAAAAAAAATTAGAAGAAGACTCCTTCTTCATTTTTTTTTGGTTTTTTCATCGGACAAGGTCACCGGTCTCGGTGAATCCAAGCTCTTTGAGCATGTCAATGCACCCTGGGAGAGACTCCTTCCTCAAGAAGCCAAGAGGATTGACTTCGCGGAGCGGGGAAACGACGCCATTGTTGGATGTGAGGCCAACCCTGAAAGCTTTCTGGAGAAACTTTCCCTCGCTAATTCCGCTGCATTCAGGATCGCTAGACTCGACTGGAACAACCTCGCAGATTTCCTCCTCATGGTCTCCGTCCACTTGGATGCGGTAGGTTCCAGTCTCGTCAGTTTCGGCTTCCTCGCTGAAGGTTGGGCTGCCACCTTCGCGATCCCTGCATTCCAAGCGCACCTTTGCCCCTGCAGAGGACACCATTTTTATGTTGGAGTCAGCAATATTTAATCAATTAAGGGCCAATCATACGATATATAACATAACACACATATGTTCTATATATACACCGTACGTTACCTTTCATGTATTCGCTAAGCTTGGTAACGAACTGGGTGTTGCAAGTGTCGCAGTAGACCTTGCCCTCGAGGGAGATGTGGCCCTGGTCATGGGCGGAGACGAGGGACGACAAGAGGCAAAGGGCAGCAGAGGCTACGAAGACGATGGTGACCTGCTTTGCCATTTTTGTTCGATTCACTTTCTCGCTTTTCTCCTGCCCTGTCTGGAACTGAATTTATTATAGTGGAGGAGGGAGGCAAAGTATTTTTGGACAGGACAGGACAGGGCAGGCAGGCAGGCATTGGAGGTCCCTCCTCCTCCTCTTTATATTGTGGGATTCATTTTTAACTTCCGCGGCAGTTTTGTTGGTCCCCCCGCCTCCCCACCCTTATTGGGTAGTTTCTCTTCAGAGGTCCTCCTCCTCCCCCCTCACTCCACTCCTCCATCTATATATGCGTGCGTGTGTGTGTGTGGCTGCAAAAATTTCTTTGACCCGTTCCCCTCTCTCCAGCTCATGATTAAAAAAGGCATACGAGTGTATGGTTCTAAATTCTGAATTCCCACTTCTGTTCCCGAACCGAAATGGTTAAATCTTTTTAGAACTTTATAGAAAGCAGAATTAGTTTGAATATTATTAACATTAACAACTGCCAAAAATTCATAATCAATTATATAAAAATAAAAAAAGTTTGTACTTTATTAAACTGTCTCCGTATCTTCTTTGTAATGTAAGTGGTCAAAAACTCACGCAGTTCACTTATCTTGATTAAGGAGCCTTCCTAAATTAAGCACTATTACCACTGCTAGTTTTGATTATTGCTCCTTACATTATAACGCCATGTAGCTCTTCATTGCTCTCTAAAACCATCTCTTGTCGTTCGAGTAACACTTTTGATCAATCGTCAAAGGGTATTTGGGCTCCACTGATTCTGGCGTACGTTGAATGGACTTGATCAAAGACGTTTGCTTCAGCACTAAATGTCTCTTCGGCTGCAACTGTTGAGTTGAGGGCTGTTAGAATATATTCAAAGAAAACTGAAATAATTAGAAACTTAGTTGTGTATTGCCTTCACTGCTTATTATTTTAAACTTTTCACTGTCTCACTCTCATATTATTGATAGATAATTTAAGTAACTGTTATATAATCTTTCAAACTCAGTATATTTGAGCTTGATACCATTGTTTTTCTTTTCTTTTCTTTTCTTTCTTTTTTTTGGTTGGTGCTTCAGGCAATATTTGTTTGCCTTTACTGATCTTCCCAGATTTCCAAACTTGATTAGGGGGGGATAACAGGAGAATATGGAACACAATAGTTACTATATAATTTAGAAATAGATCATTTGTCCTTTAACTAATTAAAACACTCACGCCAACTTTTTCTTTAACATGTAGACACCCATAATAAGCTGTTAAATAAGATTGTAAACCTTCTATACAAACAAAAAATAACACGGTCATCATAAAAAATTTTCTTTTTCCCCCACACATTTCAATGATCAGGAAATAAAGATAAATCAATAAAATTAGTTGCAACATAATTACATCATAGGTCTCAAAATTCAAAAAGACTCATTAAGCAATTCATTAGTTGAATTCTAATGGGCAGAAACCTGTCTTGGAAACCTTTTGGGTTTTCTTGCATTGTAAAATTTTCACTGTTCTTTTCAAAACTTGTAGATGTGACTCCAATTAAGAAGTGACTTTTTAATAGGGGCTATAAGAACACAAGGACAGTCGACCCCATCTTGTATATATAAATTCAATACAATGAAAGCACATTTAAATAATTTACCATCAATAGCAGGTTTACGAGATTTTATCAAGTCTGCTCATGATGTAGTAGCACTTACGGCAGCATTATCAGAAGAAATTGAGAAATATATATATATATATATATATATATATATATATATATAGAGAGAGAGAGAGAGAGAGAGAGAGAGAGAGAGAGATATGTATATGAGTAAATTATATCCTTGTAAAATAAAATATGCCATCTCTTAAATATTACCAGCAGTATGTCTATCATTAAAAAGTCTACATGCAATCACTTATTTTTGTAAATTCCATTCAAGTATCAATTCAATGGATGTGAAGTCCAGGTAATAATGAATTTATTGATCACAACACATATCATAACATATAGATACATCTCCATTAAAAATAAGAGAAAATTTGTAAATGAACATTTTCTTAGTTATAAGAGTTAAGAATTGTTTGTGTGAGAGCAGTCCTAGGAATGCGTTTAGCGTTAGGATTCAAAATATTTCGACAATAATTAACAGAACTTACTTTTTCACCTGAAATCAAAGAAAAGTCCTCAACAGCAATAAACCTAGTCATCTCTTTTCTGTTTTTTTTTCCCTATTTTAGCAGAGTTATACAATAATTCATAAGGGTTAAATGTAGCATTTTCAGATGTTGGAGTTTATGATTCATCACTACCTGTTACCCTTAGATGTTTCGTTTCCACAGACTTCCACAATGGCCTGCATTACTCACTTCTACATGGTGTTAAGAGAGAGAGAGAGAGAGAGAGAGAGAGAGGGAGAGAGATCGGTTTTGTGTTAAAAATTAAATAATAAAAATTCATTAAAATTCATCGCAAGATAATGATATCCTTACCTTCATTTCATGGTGTCAAATGCGTTGGACTCACTTCTACATGGAAAACTATGTGCCTTGGCAACATGCAACATTAAATGCTTCAGTATAATAAATTAATGTCTAACTGATATGGTTGTGGTGGTAGATTTAAGGAATATAGACGGAATTTTTAGAGATGAAAAAGATGAAAATAAAAAAATGGTGAAATTTTGGTATACAATTTCGATAATGATATTGAATAAAATATATTTTTACTTCAACATAGGTATATACACATATTTATGCGGTAAAATGGGACCTAAAATATTCAATAAAAGTATAAAATGAAATAAAATGATATTGTAATTTGTTTTTTCATTTTGATGAATTTAATAAATTTGTTTCGTCGAATCATATGCAGCCTAAAACAATTAATTATACTTTCTTTTTTTTTTTTTTAATTTTTCACTTGTTTTTCTTATAGTTCATAAGTAAGTTACATAGTTCACACATCATGATGTTTCTCAACGGTGAATGCTTAATTGTCCTTCTTTTATCCATTTATCTTTAAATAAAGTGCTTGATTATTTAAGCAATAATTTAATTTGAACCCAAAGCAAAGTACGTGTGAAAACTCTAGTCCATTAATAACGAAAATTGGACATTAAGGTTTAAATAAGAACACAATGTTAATATGAGATCATCCATTAATCCAATGTAATTGTAAGGTTTTATTGACTAAATATTCCACAAAAATATGGCTATAATTCTCAAATCAGTGCAAGTTTAATGTTAAGCTAGGCGTTTTCTCTTTGTCTTTATTTATTATTTATTTTTTTAGTATAGATTTTTCGGGCCAATTTACGTCCATATGAAGACTAAAATCTTTAGTCAGGTCAATGACCCTTTATTACTAAGTCATTTTCCTTACCAACTCTACTGATATCTGTAGATTTATTTGTGGCTATTGTTAGACAATCCTCGAGCATTTCTCAGTGATTATATTATTCGGCCGCATTTTCGGGCTGAGACACTGCTACATTTAGGTTGGACGTGAAAGTCAAGTAGAGGGACCAAGTCATCTGCATGGCTTCACATGGTTCTGGCAATGTTCCCTAAGTTCTCTGCCTTGGCCTGCCCTGATGCGTAATGGCTAAGATGAGCAATGAGCAATGAGCAATGAGCAATGATGGCTAAGATGAGCAATGAGCAATGATGGCTAAGATGAGCAATGAGCAATGAGCAAGTGCCTCGCCTTAGCCGTGCCCGTTTTAACTGAATGTGAGAGATTTGGAGTTCGGCTCATTTGAGTTTCAATTTACAGCTATAGTTGCTTGCTTGTACGCAAAAATCCTATGAGAGCTTAGTCTTTGGACAACCATTTTTCCGTCAATGTATCAATTTCCAAAGTTTTTGGATTCTCGCAATCTTTCACAGGCCGGTAAAGAAATCACCGATATGACTGAATTGTTGCTATTTTAATCCGTGAGGCTGTTCTACAATAATTTGCATTTGCAAGAGTTGAAACTACAGGTGCGCTAGCTTCTACCGACTACTACCTACAAGTTAGCAGCAACGGCTGAATAGGACTCTTGCTGCTTCAAACCGTCAGCAACATGAGCGATCACCCCAGCACCAGCATTATGAAGCCACTCATTTTTTACCTGAAGCCAAAGAAAAGTAGCGTTAAAGAAACCGTACATAGGCAAATGAATTGTATTGAAACCTACAATAGAGTCGAGCTGGTACATGAATGTTATTATGGGCAAAGAAGGGCCAGAATGCTGAGTGGAAGCTAACATCAACTTTTTTCCATCCCAACTGCTGCAGGCCTTGTATCATTTCCTCTGTTAACAAACAGCAAGCAGTCATTAAACTCTCACAGGACGGTACTCAGAAATCTCATCTGCTCATGAGTCTTATTTGCCACGATGCTACACCTTCTACAATTTCATGATACTCCACCGTATGTTGCGTGCTGGGTTCATTTTGTGCAGCCTCCTTTGCTTTGGCAGCCTCTGGAGGATAATGGGGGCCCTCAGAGGAGACCGGTGGACAATATTCCACATCCACAACATGCTTGTAACCATCCAGGGATCGCTGAGGGGGCTGCCAGTCAAGATGTTTCCTCATTAAGCAATTTTTCAAGCAGGTGATTCCATTAATTCTTTTTCCTTTTTAAAAGTATCTGTTTACTTCTTTCAACTGCTATTTCCAGCTTGACAACCATAACAGCATTTAGAAGAACTGATTCCTGTAAAACTTATTATGGCAATACTTACTAATGTAGTAGAGCTGAAGCATGGTAAGTTTAATTAGTAGCCTACAAATCCAAGCTTCAATGAAATCTTCATTGCCAGCTATAACAGAGATGACCTATTCCAATTTTCAATTATTTCCTCTTTTCAGTCATTAAATGACAGTGGTCACCTGAATGATGCAGTCGATGAATGATGGATACTGACAATTAGAATTCAGAGCAATGTGAGAGATGATGATTCTCACCTTGACAAGTTCCTTTTCTCTCCGTATGGAGGATGTCCGCCAACCTACCATGTCTAGTTCATGGTCAAGCAAACTCATTGAATAGGAAAAAAAAAAGAGGAAGATTTTTAAAAGGTAAATCTATCCAGTTAACTGTGCAAATAGAGCTACATTAAGTTGGGGGGATACGATCATAAGATACATTTGCATAAACAATGCGACATCTGAATGCACCAAGGGCGGATCTGCAAATGAAAAAGTATAGTGACCATGAGAATAAAGGTGAAAATAGCATTGATTTGATTAATCTGAAGGTAAAAATATTCTGAAAGTTTAACTCCGTACATGAACTGTCCATCTTCACAATCTGATGCCATTCTCAGAAGAAGAGGTGGTTTCTCAGGTTTACCATCAGTAAGAAAAAGTTGGCTACCAGTATGACCCACAAAAAGAGGAGCCACTGGTGGAGCAAGTTTCTCCAAAAAGGGAATGCCCAAGAGAAAAGGAAGCTGAGGCAAAACAAAAACCATTAATTGACTGGGTTTTCAGAAGACTAAGCACAAATACAAAATGCATATTAATGCAAGTTAATTACACAACAAAAACACCAATTTCCTACCATTTTGTAAAGGATTTATTTATGCAAGACAGATCAAAGAAGATGATTGACACGTGAAAGAGAAATGGAATACAGTGTATGTAAATTATTAATTACAGCTACAAAGTGGGTCCAAAGAAGATTCCTAAGGTGATAAAAACTGCTGTGATATTATTTTTGATTCAGGACTTATTAACTTTGAAATATTCCATAAGAGATGATATCCATTGTGCAGTTCAGATGTTGCATACACTTTCCAGTAGCTTTGCCATAAACAGGTATCAAAATTTCAGGAAAATGTTGTGGAGGTGCATATTCCTTTTTTTTTTTTTTTGGCATACATTTTTGGTGCTTTCTTTTTGGCTGCATAGGAGGTGCATACTCTCCATGCTCATAAATGAACCTATAAAATGAGACTTCCTTCTCTGTTTATAGAATCTATGAGATTCTTTTTATTGTATTGTAAAAATCATGATGATGATCTTCATTTCTGCAACTCTTACATGGATTTGAGTAACCAACATGCTGGGCCTTTGCATTGCCTTGTGACATCAAGGACCACAAAACCTCAACCAGTCAGCATCTCATTTTACCAAAACTTTTCATTATTACATGGCTCCTTAGTTGAGAATTTCTCCTACCAAATGATGACATGTCCTACAGTTACCAGTACTCTGCTACATTAACTAAGGCTCACCCTTTCTATTCTATGTTAGTTATGATAAACTTTAATTATGACATCAGGTTTGCTCATAAGCATATTGTTTCCACGTCGCATCAAAGTTCTTCATCATGGTTAGTGCTTTGTGCCAACTGTTTGATTGGATGATAACCTGGACCACCTGGTTGGCTGCATATTATCTAGGTTCTAACAGTGTGTATCAGAGCTTATAGCAGCAGAAGACATTTCACCCTTGAAGATAATGACTGTAGTTTGGCATTCCTAATGTCAGATTAAGCCAAACTATCCTGAGATGATGTGCATCTGAATTAGACAAATGTGTTGCACAAACAAATGTGATTGTAAGATTTAACAGATGACTTCAGATTCCATAGCAAAGCATTAGATGGCTTTTCCTGCACCTTAAAGTTGAAAACTACCACATTATTAGTCTTTTCTCTAAAATGCCCACAAAAAGGTCTATTATCATATACTGTATATTCCAACAGTATATTTTTGTGAATGTAAAAAGCAAATGTAATGTAAAGCATAGCATAAACAATAAAATGGATGACACTGCATGCTTGTGAGAATTTCCAAAGACCAAAATGCTGAGATGGACTCGAAAGACATCATGCTTTGTCTATGATTTTGACAGCACAGAAGCACTGAGTAAGCAATTTGGACAGTACAGAAGCACCCAGTAACCAGCACCAACACCTTCCTGATTATGACATTCACTTATTGCTTATTGCACAAAGAAATTTCTTTCCTGTTTACCTCAATTTTTTGTTATATATGTTATTGAGATTCAAAGGCAACAGAATCTAAGTTTCCTGTGTAAAATATATTTTAATGACTCATTTGGTCCCATCCCAGTGATGTGTCAGCTGAGACTTACTTTCATAGCCCACAACTATGAGATAACTAGGCTTAACCTAAAAGTTTGAATGGTTACAGACAGCTAACAAAAGGAACATCTGGCATTTATTACATTTGTTACCAATAGGTTACTGAATAGAAAGTAAAGTAATCCTAGTTACCCCTATGAAAGAAAATGAGCATAGCTGCACACAAGAAAAGAAAAAAGCAGTATGTGGAAAGAAAAGAGAAAGGAAAAGTTTTCAAAAAAAAGGTTGCATATCGGATGATTACTTTTAGGTGCAATCAAGCAAATCACTAGGAAATACCATCCAAAACACACCTGCTTTCTTCCTCTCACTCCAAGGTGTGGGGTTGCCAAAGTAATAAAATTCACTGGCTCCAATCCAGCAATTGTACCTCGTCTTGAAGAGCATGACACATTCAAATCTGGCAGCTCTGAACCAACACAGTTGTTGGATTGGCCAATACTTGAGGCATTCTGTGAATAAAGTACTGCAATAGCATATCGTGCAAACAAGCCACCAAGAGAGTGGGCTAAAAAGGAAATCTTTTTCAAGCTATCTGTCTTCTGTACAACTCGCATAACCTGCTTATAATTTTGAAAGAAGAATAACAGAGAGTGAACATAATTGACAATGCAACAACACACTCTGAATAAAACCACAGGACTCATTAAAACACCAGAAGAGAAACTACATGCATATGGTCGCAAGGATACTCACTTCTTCTGCTAGTCGCTTTCCAGCTCCATCAATCCCAGAGAAGGTTTTGGTATAGCTATTGGATGAACTTGCTGCAAATAGCCATAATGATAAAATTACCACAACCAATGCAAGTCCAGGATCAAATTAATGTGTCTAAAAATTTAAGATTGAAGGCCAGTTTAACTACATCATCAATTGAAAAATGAAATATTATTGTCCACACTGATTTTATCCTTTGCATCATCCCCAGTTCAACAGTTAGGAGTTAAGTGATTGAAGGGGTGTAATTTCTGCTCCCTGTGTTCATGCCTAATTTTCTCAGTCAGTAACTTCTATCTTCTTCCAAATTTTTGACACCATATATCTCTTAAGGTTTCATATTTTGTTTAAAGTTTTGCATCAATTTGGCACAGTATAGAACAGAATAAAAAGAATAATACAAAATTGCATCAGTTTCCAAGGTACTGCACAGAAATGCACAGAGAAGATGAATTGGCCAACATTAAAAAAATACATACCATAGAGTAGAAAATTTCTCCCAAGTCGCCTTTTCAACTCTGCTTGTACATACGTCCAGTCACTTGGACTGCATTGTGAAGAAATCCATTAAATTCAGTTGGAAATAGAAGCCGAAATAAGAGTAAAAAGTAACTTGTGTTCTACATATCCAACTCCAATTTCAAGAGATTTTATCATTGGACATGCGGGATCAATGTCTTCCTTTAAAATTTTTCACACCTGGTGCAACAAGTAAAAATTATTTGATTACTGGTGCAAGGGCATCTTTTGTACACGGTATAAATGCATGCTAGACATCTTTCAAATCCCAAATTATTTCACTCAGGAAACCAACAGCAGTTATGGTTATAAAATGTCAAAAGAGGATAAGTAATGGTTAATTTAGAACACAATCAAAGACAGGTGCCCACAACACATGTGATAAGCATAGAAAGATAATTATCCATAGTTATTGGAAAATAAGTTAAAATTCAATATTTAATTGCTTAACATTTGATTGCATCCACATGAAATGAACATCCAAGGAACCCCAAACAATGTGCAATACTTAGATATGATTCATATTGCTTTAAGTGAAAAGAAAAGGAAAAAAAGAAGACAGCAAAAGAACAACATGGAATAGATTATGGACCAAAATAGAAAAAGAGATGTGTTAGAAATATTATTGGTATTTCTAATAGGCACTATAATACGTATATTGTGACTAGTCAACATAGTACCTTTCCTCCTTGTTTTCACTAACTTTAACATTTTAAGGGACAAACTACCTCGAGAGTGGCATTTAATAAGCTCATACCTAGCCATGATGCCATGAACAAGAACAAGAAGATGATCAGGTTCACTTTTCCCATTAATGGTACCAGTTGATGATGCAAAGATCCCTTGAGCAGTAGTGTTCATGGCTTGAGATCTAAGGCCTTGATGTTTCCAGTTATGACTTACACCTACAAGAGATAAAATGATGTTCCCATCAAAGTTAACAAAACATAAATAAATACTTATCTAGCATGCAATTCATAACAAATACATAGATATGCATATAGAAATGTCCATGCAAGTTAGAAGAAAACCAAAGGATGTAGACTAGCCATAAACTATCAAAGAGATACACACAAAATACACTAGTAAAACCACACAAAAAGATGTAAGAGAATGATTTCTATTTTCTATGAACAATTAGATTTTAAGCAAGAGAAAAATTGCACAAATGACAACAAAGTAACAGGGATTGTGGATAGCCCAGCAATATTCCAAGGCTCAGAAAAGGAAGACTGACCTCATTACAATCAAGTTCAACCCAGACATGTTCAGAAATTCAACATTCCAATACGTCTAATTGTATCTTATTTTACCCATAATGGCTCATTTGAGGAACAGGATTTGCAGCAACAAGGACACAGACTGATAAGAAAAAGTTGTGATTTTCTCCCAAAGATTTAAAGAAAAGAAAACATAGCCATAATACAGTCACCTCAAGCTGATGCCTGCTATTAGGAACTTTTAACTTATGCATAGCTCGATGGGTTCGATCAAAATATACCGCATAGTTCATTTGTTTGGATTGTTTATGATGCGTAGATGGAAAAATCATTCCATTGTCACCCATCCCAAACCCAGCAAGATAGGAGCCCTTATTGTGTGAATCATTAAAATACATTCTTGATCTTAAAGCAGTTAAAGAATTGATCTTTTTGCATAGCGCAAACCCCAAACCATAAAATTCTCCATAAAACTCGCAGACCCAATTACCAAGAAACGATCAGTCACAGTTCTAAACAGTTACAAATCAAAATCTAAACAATTTCCCAATTCCACCAACCACTTCCAATTTCCAAATCATCAGAATCAAATCTTCCATGCCATTCATATCAAAATTCACCCCAAAAAAGAAAAAATTTTAAAAAGAACTAAAATTTAAAAGAGTACCAGAAGAGAAAGACGAAGAACAGGAGCAGGAACACGAGGACGACGAATACGAGGTAGAACTCAGCGCTCTTCCACTTCTCGTAGTGTTGTTGTTGTTATTGTTGTTATTGATGTTGTTGTTGTTGTTGTTGTTGTTGTTGTTGTTGTTGTTAATGAATCTCGGAGAATACAAGGATCCAGCTTGTACGAAACAAGCCGTTGCCATCTATGTATATCTATTGTGTATGTATGTATGTATGCATGTATATATGTATGTATATATGAATGCAGAAAATGACGGCTAAAAGAGAGAGAGAGATTGAGGCAACGTTCCTGAATTCTCGGGGCTTTCGATGATGGGTTTGTCCTCGGCCCTGTCCTCAGCACCATCGATGATGACGATGCTGATGATGATATATCACCGCTAGTGATGCCCGCGTGGACCAATTGCCTATTTTTAGCCTTAAAAAAAAAAAAAAAGATTAGAACTGAGGTTTCAAAAACTGAAATTTAAATCAAAATAAATAAATAAATAAATAAAAATATATACATATATGTATATATTTAAAATTCAGTACATGGGTAAAAAAAAAAAGAAAAAATTTAATATAAAGAATACAAAATTCAGTACGCCTATGTATTTGACTAGAATACACTGTTTTGCGTCTCCAAATCATAGTATGGGTAGCAAAGTTTATTAAGTAATACAAAGGTATGAGAAAGTATTAGAATAATTTTTATGTATTTAATTCTATTTATTTGTTGAATTAAGTGAATTATTATTAATTTATTTTTTATTTTTAAATATTATTACATAATTTTGTATTTTTTAAACTTGTCTTTTTAAATTACCGCATCATCAAGAGAAGATGACGTTGCATCCTTAACAGACACATGAGAATGTGCCACACGTCATGAGTTTATGATTGATTGAGAGTTTAACGTACAGAAAAAGATCCTTTCTACTCGCAGTGAGAAGGCGATGGACCAAGTCTAAAACAAAAGCACGGTAGTGGGCGTTAACTCAACGAAAAAAATCGAACGAAATGGAACAATTCTCGAATTTTGCTTCCTCTTATAACCACATCTCGAAGTAGAACTTTCCTCACATGGATTCCCCATGATGCCATTGCTTTTTGTGCAAGGCACCATCCGTGTTAAGTAGCTTTAACTATGACTCCACGGCCAAGTAAAAGCATGATCCCGTCATCAAAGTCTGAATCGGGTGCTCTACATAAACTGCTGCAACGTTACTTAGAATTCCCATTAGGTCAAGTAGGAATTCGGTACTGCCCGTAACTAAGTCGAATAGAGCAACCTGAACTACCACCGGAGCATGACAACGACACACACCAAAAGGAATTTCGGTCACTTGAAATGCCAATATATTTTTAAATAGCACTTGCAACAAATGTACAGGGCAGGGAATGAATCACTAAATTTGGATGAAAGGAACCCGAGCTACAGTCAGGGTGTGCATAATTAAATGACAATTTGCTTCACACTACGTTCCTAACTGCCTTGTACCAAAAAATGGTTCGATATCTTCTCCTCACGTATCACTTTTAAGACGAAAATAGACATGGATATTTACGAAGATTCATTATATGAAGCTAAAGGCTCAGAGAAGGAAAAATATGGATAACCGCAAAAGCTACCGTTGTGAAGTAAGGCTAAAAGAGCGACATCTCACCTCAAATATAAACTAAAGTAATACCTGAGCATGTGACCCGACTTTTGTTGTCATTTGTTAAGAAGGGCGGAGTAGAAGTGGACTATTGACACGAACACCAAAATCCAAACATGGTAAAACCTAAACAGAATTGCATTTGACTCACAAAATTTGACACATATTGTCAGGGCCCAAACATCCTAGCTCATCCCAGTGGAAGACAATATCATCCCCAATTGACACCACAAGCGGACTATTTGGCACAAACCAAATATTAGTACCCACAAATGATTAGGACTCCAATATTGAAGTTTTATGCATTAAGGGTGTCAGCCACGCATCTCTTGATAAGGAGAAAATTCGGTCGACATGGAAGTGGGGCATGTGTGTATTTTAGTTTATATATGTTGATTTCAGAATTATCATCAATCATTTTAAAAAATGTTATAAGTAATTTAGCTTACCTTTTTTGTTTTAATAATTTTTTAGCATAATTACACTTGGTGGATGTCGCAATCTATTTAAATGTCTATTACAAATAACGTTATCATGGTTTTTTTATTTTTATTTTTATACTTTTTATATTAATATTTTATTTATTTTTTTTCTCTTCTTTTAATTATTTATTATTATTAATTTTTACGAAATTAAGTTAATTTTGCTTTTGTAAATTTTCCCAAGATATCTTAAATTAATATTACAACAAAAAAACTTTGGATCCCTTCTTAATTTTCTTTTTTCTTTTTCCTCCTTTTTTTGTTTCTTTTTTTTTTTGGTCATTTTTCTTTTCTTAACTTCTTTCTTTCTTTTTCCTTTTTTTTTTCTCTTAACTTGAGCCCTCTCCCTTTAGTTTCTCTATTCAACAAATATCAAAACTCTTTCCCTCTCTACACGAACCATTTCAATACTCATTTTTCTCATTTTTTTAGCTCAAAAATATATAAATCATAACTTTTAAGTATGATTTTCGGTGTGACAAGACAAGATTCGGCCTTAGAAGTAGTGTTTTTAGTCGATTTTTGGATTAGGTATTATAGATAATAAAAGGATGCTCGCCATTGGTGGTGAGGTGTTGCTAGTCTTTAACTCATGTGAGGAGGGCATTATTGAGTAGATCAAAACTTGTTGAGTTTATTGATATTGATTTCGTGAAACGATAGTGGTTACAACCAATATGTGTAGGGACAATCATCGCCACCAAGTGTTTTGTGTGGTGTGTGGAGGGCATTGATGAATAGATCAATACTTAACACACTAGAAGATATTAACTTTGAGCTAGAATGTCATTAGCTAGTGGCATGTGCAGTGGTGGTGTGACAATTGATCTCGGGTTATTCATTGGTTCATACACTTCATGACTTCCTTTTAATGTACAACTTTAGGCAAAACCTAAATTAGTGTAAGAGGATTATATGGGTGGTATTAATGGTATTTTCTAACAACTCTTTGACGAGCTACCTTGAGATCAAATACACGATTTTGAGTTTTCTTTTTTTATCTTTTTTACTATTTTGTGCTTCTTATTGGTATTTTCTTTTTTCTTTTTTTTTTTCAAATTTCTAAGTATGTTTATGCATAAAAAGAAAAAAAAAGGCAAAAAAAAAAAGGTGAAATATACTAATTTTTTATGTCTTTTTTGTGTATAGGCAAATTAGTGACTAAGAGAAGCACCATAACTTAAAATAAAGTGTTTTCTTGACCAATTTTAGTAATTATATGTGTTGTTGTGTGTTAAAACTCTTTTGTTTGTGAGTGATTTGCCTTTCGTGATGATAAGTCCATTTTAACCTTGACTAATGCTTAAACAAAATATTTTATGACTGTATCTAAATTAATAAGATGTGGTATGTCTTTGCTATTCATATTTATTATAATTAGTGCCTTACCTGAGAATTCATTTTTTACAACACATAAACCTTTATAGTTAGATGCCCATTTGCCCCTTAGTTCACTTTGATTTTTTGGAACTCGTTTTAGGACTATGTTTCATTCTTTGAAATATCTAGGGTGCATTTTATTTTGATGTACTCATCTTATTTGAATTTGGCATAATTGTTCATAATAAATAACACTTAGCCTTTTTTCTTCAATAGAATTTAGTTGCTTATATTTGATTTTGACCCATTCTATCTCTTTTAATTCTGCTTCCATCATAACTCTTAAGGAAAGAATTTTAACTTTTACTGGTAAGATTGTCTCAGTCCCATAAACCAATATAAATAGGGTTGCCCTTATGAAAATACCCATGGTGGTGCGATATGCATGCAAGGCAAATGACAACATCTTATGCCAATTTTTGTATGTAATTGTCATGTTTTCAATAATCTACTTGACATTTTTATTAGTTACTTCAATTTCCTCATTCATCTTCAGTTTGTATGAGACAAAGTTGTGATACTTGATTTTGAAGTGATTACAAAGGTTAGTCATCATTTTGTTGTTTAAATTAGTGGCGTTATCTATGATTAGTTGTTTTAGTACACGATAACGATATATGATGTCTTACTTGATGAACTTAATAATCACCTTATGGGTGACACTTGTATAAGATTGCCTTAGTCCCATAAACTAATGCAAATGGGTTGCCCTTATGGAAATACCTATAATAGTGTGATATACATGTAAAGCAAATGACATTATATGTCAACCTTTGTAGGTAACTATCACGTTTTCAATGATCTATTTAACATTTTTATTTGTTACTTTAATTGCACCATTCATCTTTAGTTTGTATGTGTATGGGATAAAGTTATGATACTTGATTTTGAAGTGATTACAAAGGTTGGTCATCATTTTGTTATTTAGATTAATGACATTATTTATGATTAGTCATTTTAGTACACGTTAACGATATATGATGTCTTAATGAACTTAATAATCACCTTGTCGGTGACACTTGTATAAGGTGTTATTTTAACCCATTTTGTGAAGTAATCAATTGTTACTAGGATAAATCAATGCCCATTGGATACTTTTAGTGTAATGGGACCAATTACATCCATATCTTACATGGAGAATGGCCATGGAGATGTCATCACATGTAATAGGTTTGGTGCTACAAGTATTTTATCTATATGTATATGACATTCATGGCATTTTCAAGCATGACAAAAGGAATCTATTTTTATAGTTAACTAGTAATATTCTACTCTTAATATATTTTTGATCATGTAAAGGCCATTAACATGTGACCCACATAAAGCCTTATGCACTACTTTTATGATCATTTCTACTTTAGTCTCATTTATGTATCACAGTATGACTAAGTTATAATTGTACTTATAGATTGTGTCTCCACTAAGGAAGAAATTCATTACCAACCTTTATATTGTTTTTTTTTTGTCATCTTCATTTGCATTTTAAGATACTCATGAGCCTTAAGTTAGTGCTCTATGTCATGATACCATGGTTTGTTATCCATCACCACATTTATGTGCATGTAATGAGTTAGAGTGTGATAGATATTAAGATGGATCACCTGGGCATTGACTTTAGAATTAACTTTGCACATTGCCACCAAAGTTGCCAAAACATTAAGAATTTGATTGTTTTCTTAAGACATATGGTGAAAAGTAATCTAATTAAATCACATTACTAGTTCTTTAATGTATTAATGATAGGGAATAAGCTTATGGTCTTGTATTTTCCACTCACCTACTAGTCAGTAGATGACCAATATTGAGTCATTATATACTTTGAGATTTTTAACTTTTATCTTTAAACCATGTAGCAAATGCATAGTTCATATTTCGTATTATACCATGTTATTAGTGCATTTAAATTGCAATTTTGCTATAATTGGTTATTGTTTTCCCTTAGAAGAAATAATGATTGCTCTAGCTTCATGTCTTAATGTATCAGATGCCCCATCAAACCATATTTGTCATTCACCATTTTCATAAGTTTGATCCATAATTAAGATGTTTTCATCTACAATTGACATATTGAAAGACATATTCTAATAAAAGAATTTGCTAATAGGAAAACCATCCCTATAATGCTAACTTTTTGGAAACGTACTTGAGGGGATTACCTTCAATAATAAGTTAGGTTGCATAATACAACATATATTGTTGGAGTTGATGCACTATTTATGCTAAAGGACAACAGATTCTCTCTAAATATGAATATTACATTTCATGATTAGTGAATTTCTTGTTGAGGTAGTAAATTAACCTTTCCTTTATGCCTATTTCATCATGTTGTCCTAAGACATAACCCATGCATCATTCCCACACTATGAGATATTATAAATGATTTATGTGGAACTGACGATACTAAAATTAAAAGATTAGAGAAATAATTCTTGATCTTATTGAAGACTTTTTGATATTGATCATCTCATTGCCTTGGATTGCTTTTTTGCAACATTCGAAATATAAGCTTGTATTTTACAATTAATTAAGATATAAATCTGACAATATAATTAATCCTTCCTAAGAATCCCCATACCTCTTTTAGTGTAGAAAATATGTGTATTTGTTTGCATGACTTTTATTTTATCAAGATCAATTTTGATGCCTTTTTGACTAATAATAAAGCTATGTAGTTTGCTCGAGGTCTTTTTGAAAGTGTATTTGGTTATATTAAACTTGAATTGAAACTTTCTTAACTAGTTGAATAACTTTCTGAAGACCACTAAGTGATCTTCATTTGCTCGAGATTTAGCAATTATGTCGTCAATATAAACTTCAATCTTTTTATGCATTATATCATAGAATAAGTTGACCATTGCTCGCTAATAAGTGTGCTTGTATTTTTAAGACCAAATAGCATGACCTCATAGCAAAAAGTCTCTTACATTGTAACAAATTTCATTATTTCCATGTCTTTGGGTGCCATTTTGATTTTACTATAGTCCAAGAACCCGTCCATGAAGGAAAACATTGAATGACTTGTCGTGTTATCCACAAGAATATCAATGTATGGGAGGGAAAAGTTATCTTTAGGGCTTACTTTGTTTAGGTCCTTGTAATCTACATATATGTAAACCTTGCCATCCTTTTTTAGCATTAGTACGATATTGGCTACCTATTCTAGATAATCTTTCACATAAAGAAAGCTTGTGTCAACTATTGTTTGGCTTTTTCCTTGATTTTTGACAAAATATCATTCTTTTGAGTTTTTATTACATGGGTTTATATTTTGGTCTTAAAAGAAATTTGGCGTTAACTTTTTTTTGTAAAGATCAATCCTTTATTTCATAGAATGTTCTTCACATTGTGCATTTTTGTCTTTTAATTTGGGAGTGATTTCAAACTTATTGGGAATAACATTAATAAAGTGAGGTGTCAAAATGATGTTTGGTGGATATATTTGAACACCTGATGATTTTGTAGCTACTATTTGTGTTAAGGAGGATGCATGACAAACTAAGAATAGATAAAGGGTGTTTAAGAAGCTCCTGATACTAAGGTTGCTTGAAATAATCCATTGGTGGAGGCGGGAGAACTTTCTTAAGACACAATGTCTCCTATAACCGTCTTTCCTTTAACAAATGCTTGAATTATCTACTATATTTATTCTTTGATTGCTTGATTAAGGCTTAAATTTTGTCCATATGGTTGGTTAATTCGTTGACTTTGTCCTTCATTTTTTTTACATGCAATTAAGTTAGGATTGCACATTTTGCCAATTGTGGGCTCTTTATTATTCACTTCATTATACTTTTGTTGTTTTGTCGCATTAGCAAAGGTAATTACCCTTATTATATTTGCAAATGATATGCTTAATGTAAGAAATGCTTACACATACATATAAAAAATTTTATAATTAAAAAATTTTATTTGATAGTATTAATGCATAGGAGAATAAAATGGGTTGCCCCACTCTTTTCATCCTTATAAAGGGTTTAAACAAAATATTCCTCATCACTATTTAGGTTATATTTATCATAAAGGATGGTTTTGAATCTTACTATAAAATTGGATTGGTATAAAGATTGACCAAGATATTAAAAGGAAAGTTGAAAATCTTCTGAATGAATATATTAATGTGCATTTTAATTTCCTTATTTTAAACCCACGCATTTAGGAAAAGATGAAAAATCCAAAAATGAATGAAGGATATTTAGAATTATTAATGTGTTCCTTTATTCCAGAAGAAGAGTTTGAACCACTTATACATTAGAGATTAAGCTTTTGAATTTTACACCCAATATCTCATAAAAGTATTGACCTATTGTGGATATATTAGTATGTTAATCATGTATTTTTTGACAAGGTATATAAGTAAACAAAGAGCCTCATTAAAGATATTGTTGAAGTGTTTTAGGGGGGATTGAGAAAACAGTTTATGAAAGGGTACTAAGGATGTCAATCTATGAACTTTAGAGAAGTGTTAGCAAATTTGTAGTATTTGAGAATAAGCCTTTGCAATTTATTTAATATGAAGTTTCATGTTTTTGGAAGGTGTCTCTAATAATTACTTCTATCAATGCCATTGGAAGGATATTTGTGAGGTTAGACAAATAGGGACTTTGTTCTTTATTGGCAAGGCTAGTCCCTGGTGATTTATGATAGTCATCTTCTTCTTCTAATTTAGACTCTAGATCCTGAAACTTTACGACATATAAAACTGTGGGCAAATAAAAGGGACTTGCTATGACTTTATAATATAAGAGTTGATGTCGGCCCATTTCTTAAGAATGAATGTTGAGGTGTATTATGTAAAGTTAAATTTGGTATCAAAACCACTTCCCCTATGATTACTTTTACTTTTAAAATAGTTGAAACCTCGTACATTCATAAGTAGTGTGTGATTTGATCTCATGTTACATGTAATGATCATTAAGTCCTTCCATTAGGAAAAAAGATATTTTTATAGTTATATAACAAAGTACATCTTGTTATAAATATGATTGATAATTACTATCCTTTGATAAACCCTTTGGTAGACATTGACTTATTATTGTGTAAGCCATTTGAGAACTACAACCTTTCATCTGAATAAAAAAAGTTTAATTATAAAACCTTAAATTTTCATGTTTAAGTAAGTATACATAATATTAAACAACATATCATGATTTGTATGTGGACATCATTCACTTTAATTATAGTGGCTACTATAACAATTATACATAAAACAAGTTGACAGATGCCTAACCCTTTTTTTTATTACAAGATCAAAAGAAAAAGGGCATTTTTAGATTAAGTTGATTATAAGTAAAAGGACATATTCTTTTATTGATATTTATAATTTATAAACTTAGAAAAGATTTAGTCTTATACATAGTAATGGTTAAAACTTAGATTTTTATATAAAATAAATGATGAACTCATAATACCTAAAAGATTTTGCAAAAGAAAGGCTAAGGTGCTTGTTGAATGGATGCAATGGTAAGATCTCAACTCACAACTCTTTGGTATCATTTGCCATACTCTTGACTTTGCCTCCTGCCACTTTAGTTCATTGTTATAGTTGGAATTCTCACTTGTGTTAGAGGGTCATCAGTTGTTGAAACTAAGTAGTTAATTCCTATATTTAAGTGTCTCAAGCTACTATATTTTGTACCAAACTTTGATTTTGTTGAGTGAGCAAATTTACCTATTGTGCTTGATTTTAATTTTCTTGGGAAAGTTGATCCATTTGTTAAACCATATTTTGATTTCTTGTATGAATAGATTTGTTTGTATGACATTAATTTCTTACTTCAGAAAAAACATAGCATTTGCATCATCTAATTGCTCATGTAGGTTAGCATTTTCTTATTAAAGAGTTTCATTTTGATTTAATTTAAATCAATGAATATTTTGTAGCTAACATTAATCTAATCTCATTGTCTTCACATTTTGGAGTACTTGGTTCACTTCCAACAATTAAAGGGTTAACTCTTCATTTCTTCTTCAAAAGATATCCAACTCTTGAAGAAGTTAGTTGACAAGGAAAGTTTGATTTAGGTCTTATGGAGTGTTTGGTCAGTCATAATGTGAAAAAGTGATATCCTCTAGTATCACTAATTTAGGTTCATCTTATCTTGACCAATATGGTATCTAAATGTCTTATAATTCTAGCATTCCCTTTGGAGACGATGCGACTTATTGACTCATCAAGGATATAAATTCCATTACTTTGACTTGCATGTCATGACTCGTATCACTTTAATGTAGGATGATTAGGATATGTATAAGTAGTTTTTATAACATGATTCCATGCTTGAGTGATAGGCTAAAGAAGTTCATAAGTCTTAAGACTATTGTAATTAAAACAAGCATCTCCTAACCCTTTAATAAATGGAACAAACCTTTTTGACCTTAGTTATCTAATGGTTATTGTAAGCGTGTATGCAATTACTCTTATTATCCTAATAAGAGAAACCTATAGGTATTTTCCATACTCGTATAGACTTGTGTCTCTCTTTAGCCATTTGGTATGCAATTAAAAATCTTGCTCTTGAAAATGGATTATTCATTTTAAAATTTTTATCAATTAAGGTCATTCAATTTTACTAAATTATTCTAATAAGGGTCTATCTTTTTGACATATGAGATAAGTAAATTGGTGGAAAGATGTATCTATATGACTTATAAGTTACATATATAATGAAACTAAACTACCTCTTTCCTTAAGTTTGGTAATAATTTAGAGATAAAATCATTTCACTAATTATTGTTAAAACTAGATTAATCTTACTTTTTCTCATTTTATGGAACAATTTAATGACACATTCGTAAACATATCTAATGATTATAAGGGATAAGATTAACTCATATATGAGCAAAGTCATATGGGTGAATTCTGCTTTGAGATACTTCATCGTGTGTTTAATAATATGGTTGGTCAGAATAGACTCCTTTTGGTGCTACCTTTTAATCATGATATAAATCTCACTCTGCTTTGGTTTAATCATCTTTGATAGCTTGTTTACTTGGTTGGTGTTAGTGCTTAGAGAGTATATATCTTGACTTGAGGTGTCTGATAAGTTTAACAAGTTTTTAATTTTCTATCAGAGGGACCGTATTTGCATTTAGGAAGTTAAAACATTGATAGGCTAGGTCCCTTGAGCGTAGGCCACTTTTAGCATTACTGACTAGATCCTAATGTCCAATAAGTAACTAATATCACCATAAATTTCCTGAAAAACATGTATTTCACCAAGGCTCTAAGTGTCCTAGATCTGTTGAAGGATATGGATTTTTAATTGCTTTAAGTTGAAATCCCTTAGAATCTTCACAAGTTCTAATGAAAGGCAATTTTTTGCTTGTCTTTAAAAGTCTTTAAAACATGCCTTAACATAACTATAAGTGTGTTTAATGATAAATATGTTAACTTGATATATGCTTTAAAATAATAATTGATACTTTAAGAGGTGAATGATATTCAAAATAAATGATATGAAATGATATAAGAAAAATAACAAAACAAAACAAAAGGGAAATATGTTAGTGCAAGAGGAAATAAATATAAAGTACAAGTTGCAAAATAACATAGTAGAATTAAGGAAAAATAAAAAGTATGCATAATGTGATGATTAGGATAGAGATAACTTAAACTTTTTGTTTTATAAGGTATGAATTTATTAAGTGGATAATTTTACTAATATAAAAATGGGTACATGATTTAATGGATCTAAACTATACTAAAGGTCCCAAAGTAAATATGTACTTTCTCTTGTTTGAGTTAAAAAGAGAATAGATTGAGTTTTAAGTTTATGTGAGCATGGGTGATTAAAGTTGTGATGCAAATGATAATATAAATATTAAAATAAGGAATTAAGGTAATTTTATACTTATGGGGTTCACCTTAAATGTTTTAAACTGACAATGCCACCTAACCTTTGGGTCCTTTTCAATTTTCCTCTTTCCTTTTTTCTACCTTTTTTCTTTTCACTTTCTTTTTTTTTTCTTTTTCCTTTTCTCAACTTCCTCTTTTTTTTTTCTATTTTTCTTTCTTTTCTTTCCTTTCTTTCTCAATTCTAAATCCCTCCCTTTAGTTTCTTTGTCCAAAAAAATCAAAACTCTTCACCTTTCCACATGGATAATTTTAATGGTCATTTTTCATATTTTTAGGCTCAAAAACACCCAAATCAAGACATTTAGGTATGACTTTGATGGGGAAAAGCCAAGATTCGGCCTCAAAAATAGTGTATTTGGCCAAATTTTGGAATAGGTATTATAGAGGGTAAGATGGTGCCAATTAATTGTGGCAAGGTGTTACTAGTTTCTGATCGGTGTGTAGCGGGTGTCGTTGGGTAGATCAAAGTTCGTTGAGTTCAATGATACTAGTTGAGTGCAACTATGGTGGCTGTAATTGACTCATATAAGGGGTGGATAGGTGGTAGTGGCGGGCTTTAATGCAATAGTTGTCGCCATTAAGTGTTCTATTTGATGTGTGGAGGGCATCATGGAATATATTGGTGCCCAATGCACCAGAAGGTTTTAACTTTGAGTTAGAATATCATTAGCCGACAACACGTACAATGGTAACGCGGTGGCTGGCCTTGAGCTGTTCACTGGTTTATGGGCTTCCCGGCCTCCTTTCAACGTACAACCTTCAGCAACATGTAGATCGGTGTGAGAGGACTCCATGGGCGATAAAAATGGCATTTTTTCGACAATTGCCAATGATGGGCAACTTAGAGACTAAATACCTATTTTGAGTTTTTTTTCGTTTACCTCTTTCATTATTTTTGTACTTCTTGTTAGTATTTTTTATATATATATTTTTTAATTTTCTAAGTTTGTTTACTCATAAAAAGAAAAAAAATGCTAATTTTTTTATCTTTCTTTTTTTTTTTTTGCAAGGGCAGATTAATAATTAAGAGAAACACCATAACTCAAGATAAGTGTTTTCTTAACCACTTTTATTGATTGTGTGTGTGTGGTTATGTGCTAAAACTTTCTTATTCTTGGGTGATCTACTTTTTGTTGAGTAATTACAGCCTTTTTTGTACCAAATTGATTGTAAGTATCCACTTAATAATCACCGGTGAAACAATGTTTATTAATTGGATTTCTAACTATTAATACTTGATTTTAATTTTATTTCTTGACTTAATCATAATTTTGAGTTTAATCTAAATTATTTATGTGTAGTTATGTTTTTAAAAGTGCAAAGAAAATGAGAGAAAAAATGTAAAAAAAACTTCTAATTCTATTATAGATGCCTTTGGTCATTGACTCCTCCTTTGGGACTTTTGTTTGTGCATATTTTAGGTATTTGGTGGAAGGCTCTCTCTTATTCCCTCTGTCTTCCTTAAAATGCTTCAAAGGTAGGGCTCTCTGTGATTTTGTTGGCCTTTAAAATTATCACTACCTTTCTTTAATTCACAATTACATTAATGCTCTCTCTTTTGTCTTCCTTAAATGCTTCAAGGGTGGGTTCTCGGTGATTTTATTAGCCTTTAAAATTATCACTACCTCTCTTTATTTCACAATTACAATTAATGCTTTCTCACTCTATTCGGTTGCCCTTTTTTTTTGTCCCTTTTCAATTAATGTAGCCCTTTTTATAGTGGATTTTACTTGACATCGATCGTTGATATTTAGCACTTTTTGGCTGGACAATTGAAATTATTTTTATTCATATTTAACATTTTGTAATCTTTAATTTGTAAAATTTGCTCTTTAATTGAGTTATTGGATTTTAAGATAGAGTTACACTGATGTTATTATTTAACTTAGATCTTTGAGAAATAAAAGATTTCTTTTATAATTTAATAATATAATGTATACCAAAAATAATATTTTTAATTTTAAATTTATTTTGAGAATTATATATGTTATTATCTTTTTCTTTAAATAAAAATATGTTATATATTAAATTTTTAATTGTTTATTAAACATAGTAATTTAATTATATATTTTTCTTTTTTTATTTTTTATTGTTTTATTTATTTTTTTGAGTCTAACTAAACAATTTATAATCCAAGTCCACAAAATTGATCCTATGCGAGAGTGGGCAAATAAAGTGGATGAAATAAAGGCACAACCGGGGCTGAGGGGTTGTGAAACTCAGTGACTAAATTACAAGTTTAAATGAAATTTAAGATTGAATTATACATTAGAGAATGTTTAGGAGTCAAATTGTAATATTTAGTGTTTTGAAAAGCATGGCAGCATTGCGATGAAACAAGTCGGACAGATTGTTTAGGATTCAACTGTGCAAATGATGGAAGACTCGCGATTTTCATGGAATGTCATTTTAAGTAATTGGTCGAGCACTCACACTCAGAGTTTATTTATAGTATTTCTGCTATTTATATTTGTTAAGTAATGTAATCTTAGGGAAAATATATCGAAAATTGAATTGGACATATTTAATGGTTAGTGAAAACTAATTATGTCGTGGCCTTGACCTTTAAACTAATTATATCAGAACAAGTTTAAGTTGGTTTATTTTAAAGTCATCCTAGCAAAGCATAAGATTAATTCCATGAATTTGGTGTGAAAATATTTTTATTTTTATTGAAATTATAGAATATCACTCTTATTTTCTTATTTTTATAAAAAAAAATCATCAAATTGTTTAGTGAGACTCAAAGATCCTTCTGAAGTAACCGGACAAAAAGGTTAAAAAAAATTATAATAAAAGAAATCAAAGATACCCTTAAATGTACTTAAATGTTTAAGATTCTAAACAAATAGTTTAAGATTCCACCGAAATGAACTTAAATGTACTTATTTGTTCCTTTACTTCCTTTTTACTCTATTTCTAATTGTTTCTTAGAAGGGATCTGTCACAAGGCATAGGTTTTTCTTTTTTCTTTTTGCAAGAAAGGAATGACGAAGAGCATGATGTGATAATATGCATTTTAACTCTCGTGATCAAGCACTTAATAATTATAAATATATAATCAACAATCTTAGAAGCATTATCTTCATAGTAAATCAAAATATTTACTAAAATGTCTAACCAACAATAATAATAAAAAAATATATAATTATGTAAATAGTGAAAAAAAAATAAAAGTATGAATTTTTGGAAAGACCCCTTGTCCCTCAAAGGCTTAAACCACCAAGGAGAGACACTCCATAATGCCACAATATCTCGACTATATCGATGAATTTTAATTTTAATATATTATAGTAAAATTTATTTAATATTATTATCATTTAAGTAATACATTTTTTTATAAAAAAATTAAATTAAAATATTAATAAATAATTGTAATTAAATTTGTAAAAATGATAGTTAATATTTTTATGATACTTATTTTTGTATCATTTGAAAAAACAAAAAAGTTGAAGCAAGTTCGTTTGGTTGGAGAAATTACTAGATAGACTTAATCTACAAAAAGACATCCGTAGAAGGTATATACCATAATGATATGTCAACGATGATTGCTAAGACGACTACCACACGGTGAGACGGCCATATTCATGTCACAAAACAACAAAAAGAAACGCTGTGTCACGACGACCTCGGCCTGCAAAAATTAATTGAAGTGTTTTTTTTT
>JAHOYR010000005.1:2198776-2271356 GCA_023213295.1 Bruguiera hainesii
AAAAAAAAAAGGGAAAAAGGAGATGAGCTAGGCTCAACAGATGTCCAATACGTAACTAAGTGCAGGTGTTATATCTGGTTATAAGGCAGTTCAATCAGCTACATTTCAATATTTTTGTTATTCCTAACAAAGTTTAGGTTAATATCACACTTATTTGGTGATTTGTCCACATATCAAGCGTACTAGGCTGCTTGATCTTTCATTGAACATACACATAATTGGGTCATTTCCAACATTATTTTTCAGTAATTGAAAAATTGAACAATTACATTTAATTTATTGAGCTTGAATTTTTACTTAAGGTATGTTCTCGAGTAGTCACTCGAGTCCCAGTTCTCCGCTAGAGTGCGTGGGTTCAATTTCCTAGGCTTTTTTAGTTTCGGCTTATATAACTATCTTTGACCGATAAAGGAATTGTTAAGGTATTTGTAATCTGGGTTGGATTCTTCATAACCCTAAAATCGTAATAAAAAAAAGGGTTATTTATTCTTATACTTATCATATTAACATATGAGTTTTTGTTAGGTAAAGGTAGAGGTGACAAACTAGTGGGTTGGAATAGATTTGTGGATTAGACTGGGACAATTACATCTCACACTCTAGGATAATTATACTCGGTATCCCGTATATTTCCAACCCTTTTCATTCTCGTGTCAAAGAAAACGATGACACATTTTGATTTAATTAAAATTTTTTCACCAATTACTTAATTTTTATTAATTACTCAATTTCTTTTAATTACAATATATTTATCAATTACTCAAATATCTTTCAGTCACAATCTCTGAACTGATTATTCATTAATCAAGATTAACTCTTTTTAGAGAGAAGAAATTATCTATAATCTTTTCATTGATTACTTATCAATTAAAATTAATTCTTTTTAAAGAGAAAAGATCATAATTGTATCCATATTAATGATATAACCTTAACTTACACTAAAAAAAATGTCACACTATATAAATGAAATGCAATTTACTTATTGTTAATTGTTATCTCATTTTATCTTATTAGTTTATTATTTTTTTACATGATATCATAGTTATCTCTTATGAAATTATAAATGTTAAACCAATCAAATTCATTCACAACCTCATCTTTCTCAAACACAATTATTAGCAATCAAGTACCAAGTAATTCAATCTCAAATAATGTTAAACCAACAAACCTTATCAAGAATATCGTCCTACTGTGTCTTTTCATTCCTCTTACAAGAGGTTTATTTAGATTAATCACATGTCCTGTAATTGGTACCAAATTGACTGAAAATAATTGTATCATATGGAAAACACATCTCTTTACATTTCTTAGAGTTGGTTAACTTATGTCAATTGTGGATGGATGAAATTGAACTATACCCTTTACATATTATCACTAAAATTGACGAGAATGGTTTCACTAAAAGTTTACCAAATCCAACATATGAAACATAGTAGTTTACCAAATCTAACATATGAAACATAGTTTACCTAAGATCAAATTGCCTTAAGGTGAATTCTTAATTTTATAACTAATAACATCATTACACAACTCTTTAATTTAGGCTCTTTAATAGTCATGTGGTCTTTCTTAGCTCAATCGTATGCAACATGTAATAGTGCTTGTGCTACATATCTATAAATGCAACTTCTAACTCTCCGCAAGGGAAATCAAATAATTACGAACTATTTATAATAAGAAACCTTCCTTATTGATCAATTTGCCTCAATTGATGAAAACATCTCCTCACAAGAATACCAAATTTACTTGTTTAGAAGAGTTAGAGCATAATATCAAAGTTTAATAGTATTGATCTTCATTCAAAGTTAGTACTAATCCTTTACATGTGAGTCTCTACATGGATTGCTCTTGACTTAAGAGGCACACCTTGATTTTCTTGAGTTAATCACTTCCACACTAGCAATAGTCATAACGTGAACACCACACCAAGCAAATATATCATCATAATAGTTTTATTCTCATACAAATAGGTTACCATGACTTGAGTAACAAATCCCACAAAGTGGGTAACACTTTGCCCTACGAAATTCAACCTTGAATTACTCACCAAATGCAAGAAATTATAGAAATCAAAAAAGAGGTAATGTTCGATGTCAACTTTACATTTGTTTTGACCACTAAGCCAATGTGTATAATGATTGTAAACTTCCACCACAATCTTTAAGTTTGACACTATAGCTCTATATTGTTGAAATTTTATCACCACTACCGTTATTTTTTGACCCATGGTATTTAGATTTTGATGCCACATACTACGTCACAAAAAATCTGTTGCAATTGTTCTCTTTTCAGCCATATATAAGAAACTAATATATTACCATAGGGAATGGGTTTAGCTTTTTGATAACTTATACAGGTACTCTTATTTCTTAAAATTTTCAGCTTTTTAATGTCCTAGTTTTTCCCTTTATTAAAAAAAAAAAAAACTTACTTTTGGTACGTTAATTTTCATAGGAAAACAATTGTGATTTCATTTTCTCTCATAATTGTTTTTGTATGAAGTGCCATAGCACGAGCAAAATTCTTTTCCAAAGGAATCTTAATCAAGGACTTTGTCAATTGTTGGGTTAGCTCGAGTTTTCTTCTTCAACATATTACTTGTCTTAGTCTAACTCTTTTGTTTGCTAGTATCATCGTTTAGGTCATGCTGCATATTCAACTATTTCTTGTATATTCAACAAATCATTAGTTACACAACAAACTTGCTCAACATGTGCATCTAGTAAAAGTTATTGCCATCCCTATCCTTTTATTTCTTATAGGTCTAAGGCTACCTTAGAATTAATTCATTTTGACATTTGAGGGTTGGCTCTTGTAACATCTTACCAAAATAATAAATATTATATTTATTTTATTGATGATTATTCCAAATTTTTTTGGCTTTATATATGCAATTTTTATAATCAATTTTTACATATCTTCATGGTTTTTCTAAACTTCGTTGAAAACCAACTCAATACTCAAGTTAAAGTTATTCAAAGTGATTATGTCAAAGAATTTTTGTTTGCATCTTTCACTAAACTATTATAAGAGCGTAACATTTATAAATAAATATCTTTTCCTTATCTAACCCTTCAAAATGGTTTAACTGAGTGTAAACATAGACGTGGTTGAAATAAGTCTAGCAATTATGCACCATGTATTTGTTCCCTTTCATTTTTGGAATTTTTTTTTTGGGAGTACAATTCATATTATCAATCAACTGCTTACTTTAGTTCTACAACACTGCAGTCCTTAGAAAGTACTCTTTTTTTATTGCACTATCCATTGAGCATACTTGGGTTTTTTGTTATACTGTATACCCAAACCTATAACCCTATACCAAGCATAAATTGAAGCCTAAGTCACATCAATATATATTTTTTTAGAATATCTCTTAAGTGTCAAAGGTTATTGATACTATTTCTCACAATAACAAAGATTTTATATACTTACAAATGTAATTTTTGATGAGACTGTTTTTATATTTGTTGCTCTTATCACCAATCTACCATCAAATATGTCCTTACCAGTATCAGTGGAGTTACCCTTTTATATTCATCCATTAATACATTAGCAATATGATAATTCACAAATGATGAGAACCGTACAGATGATAGGTGGAAAGTTTCAATGGATGTAAGAGGTCTATTGCACATTCCAGAAGACCCGATAATATGAGTTAGAGTTTCAAAAGATGTAAGAGGTCAATTGCACAATTCAAAAGGTCCAATAACACGGGTTAGACTTAGAAAGATGAAAGAAGCACTAAATGGGTTGATTAAAGACATTCAGGCCAACCAATCTTCAAATGGTGTGAATTCAAGTATGAAAAAAAGTCCAGACCTTATTAATATCATTGGATTACTTAAAATGTTAGGACTAACTAATAGTTGTCACTGCAAATTAAGAGTTTATTTTTTGTATAAGAATTTGTTCTTAAATAGGAATTCCTTTTAAATAAAGAATTGTCCTAAATAAGAATTTGTACCCCTTTAAGATTGCAATCTTAACTTATAAATAGGCACCCCTTGTATACATAAAAAAAAAAATCAGATAACTTGGAGTGAAATAGAAAGTGAGGGTTTTTCTCTCTCGGTTCTTTTAAGAACTAAATAACTTATCAAGAGATACTTTTTCTTATGGCGTTCAAATTGACTTATTACTCCCAATTCCTTTCTTTTCTGAAGTGTGGCATCCATATCCTTCTTGAATACCCTAGGTTCGTGTTCCTTCAAATATTGGGTCTAGGGTTTCTGTTATTAAACTCTGATTTAACTTTCCTAGTTATTCTTTGATTCCTTATGTATGTTGGGTCCCTATGCCACGTCTTTTTGGGGTTTTCCACATGAACAAATGCAAGAATTAAGGATTGATACATTCATGTATTGACACTTATACAAAGTAATCCCATCATTTCCCACTTTATGTCTTTTTAACTACAACCCACAATACCCTCTCTTACTACTAAAACTATCTCACAGACCACTATCATATAAGCTATAGGCTCGCTCCTACAACAAGTACCATTAGCCCACCCTATAATACCATTCTTACTACTAAAACTATCTCATAGACCACCATCCCATAAGCTATAGGCTTATCCCTACAACAGGCACCATTAGCCTACCCTATGGTTAACAAACTTCGAGACAACACCATTCCCTACCGCTGTGCACAAAAGAATCACACATATGCACTTACCACTTTAATAGTAATCTCATTCACCCATCTTGTTATAATTAGGCAGTGAAAGACTTGAATTAACGAGCAACTATGGCCAAAGAGTATACTACACTTTTGAAAAATTAAACATAAGACCTTATTTATCTCCTATAACTTACAAGCTCATTAGTTGTAAATGAGTCTTTTGTGTCAAGTTTTATGTAGACAACTCTCTTGAATGATATAAGGCTAGATTAGTTGTAAAAGACTTTTATCAACAATAAGGAATCAACTATAATGAAATCTTTAATTTGGTAGTTAAATATGTCATGGTTTGCATAGTCCTTACGACTGCATTCTTTAGGGGTTGTCAACTCTGATAGCTTGATGTTAAGAATGCCTTTCTCTATAGTCATTTGCCAAAGAAAAATTTATGGATTAATCACTAAATTTCATTGATCCTTACCATCTCCATCATGTTTGTCATCTAAAATGGCTTATTTATGACCTAAAATAGGCACCTCGTGCCTGACACCAATGTCTTAGTCATTTTCTCATTTTTATTGGTTTTGTAACTTCTTCAACTAATTCATCATTGTTTATATTGCATATAACATAATACAATATCTTTATACTTATCTATGTTAATAATATAATTCTTACAGGATCATTTACAGTACCATTGTTTGTTCTATTAGATACTCTACAAAAGGAATTTACCATTAAAAATTTGGATGAACTGAGTTGTTTCCTTGGGGTTGAATTACAATGCACTTCAAATGGTATTTTTCTTCACCAAACAAAATATGCAGCAAATCTTCTTGCACGAGCAAAGATGCAAGATGCAAGGCTTGTCACTACACCTTGTGTCATCAACTCGGATATTCCATCTATCCATTATGGTGAGCTATTCTTGGATCTAACAGTTTATCGTAGCACCGTGAAAGCATTATGGTGTCTTACTTTTACTTGGCCTGACATTTCCTTTATTGTCAACATTGTCTGTTAGTTCATAAATGCACCCATGGAGATTTATTGACAATTTGTCAAATGCATATTGCACTTTGTTCATGACACAAAATACCATGACATCCTCTTTACTCATAGTAGCAATTTCCATCTCCATACTTGTTTAAATGCAGGTTAGGTTTGAGACCATGATACAGACGATTAGTTGACAACTTTGGCATATTTCTTGTCTCCAATCTAATCTCATGGAGTTCACATAAGTAATAAGCAGTTGCTTGATCTAACATAAAGGATGAATTTAAAAGCTTAGTTGATACAACTATTGAACTCATTTAGATTAAGGCTTTTTTACATGATCTTGGTATCTTTTGATAAGGCCCTTCAGTTCTTTAATGTGACAACATCTCTACTATATATCTAATAAGGAATTTCATCTTTCATGCTCAAACAAAATACGTAGAAATTGGTTACCACTTTGTATGATAATAGATTGTCAAAAATTAATTGCATGTTTAGTACATTTCCACGACAAATCAACTTACCGATATCTTTGCCAAAGAGCTCTCCACGACTTACTTTCGACTTCTACAATCCAAACTTATTATGCATTCTACCACATTATATCAGCTTGTGGGGAGTGTCTAAAGAAATGATGATATGCCTTGATTTAACTACGATCTTTTCATTAATTGCTTAATCTCTATTAGTTATAATCTCTCCATCAATTGCTTAATTTTTATCAACTATGATCTTTCTACTAATTAATCAATCTTCATTAGCTATAACCTTTATACTAATTACTCAATCTTTGTCAATAATAATTTCTCCATCAATTACTCAATTTTCGTCATTTACAATTTCTTTATCGATCACTCATCAATCCAGATTAACTTTTTCCAAAGAAAAAAGATAATCTGTAATCTCTCCACTAATTACTTATCAATTAAGATTAATTCTTTTCAAAAAGAAGAGACTATGATTATGTAACCACATTAATGATGTAATCTTAAGTTGCACTATGAAAGAACATCACACTACATAACTGATGTATGACCAAAAGTATATACAAAATCTATCAATGAAATAAAAATTACTTATTAGCAATTGTCACCCAATTTCATCTTATTAGTTTATTATTTTTTTTTCACCCTGAACGTTCTCTCATTTTAGGCAAAGTTCAATAAAATGCTCTAAATTTAATCTGGAAAATTCGTGTAAGGACCACTTAATAAAAGATAAATGGATTGGCATAAAGAAGACCAAAACCCTATGAGAGAGGCTTTGGTGGTTCTACCACATAAAGTGCATCAACCACCTTTATAAATGCCACTAACTCATCCATTAATACCTCAACTCCACTTTCAACATTAGTTAGGGTAAGGACCCATCCCATCTTCCTTTATGGTTCTTTTTCCATCTCTCTTTCTCTCTCACTCTTGCTCTTTTTCTCTCTCTCACTTATTTGAATGTTAGGAAAATTCGAGTTGCATTTCTCAAAAAACCATTGAAACTTTATTGTGTGCTTTTCAAAAGTTTGCTTTGCCAATTGATTCTTTGAATTAAGTTTGAAGGTGGAGGTAATTGGGTTTGAGTGAACAACTCATTTATCTTTTCTATGTTTTATAATAACGTACTTTTAGATTCTTGACTAACCCATTTAAACATAAATTTATCATAAAAGATGCATTTTGAGATCTTTTTGATTCAATCATTTAAAATTCACATGTTTCCTAAATGAGTAATCTAAGTTTTTTGTTTGGTATGTTTTTATTTGGAATACAGAAGAGATGATAGTGATTGGTCAATTATCATAAGACAAAAGCCAAAAGGTGTTTAAGAACATCACATGTCTTAAAAGAGAAATTTTTGGGTTTAATACTAATGGGAGTTGGAGTTGCCTTTTGTTTTAGATTTTAAATCATGAATTATTTTGTAGATCTCTGATTTGCAACATTTGAGCTTTCTTTTATATTGATTTCAAATTGTCTATTGTTGTGGTATGATTTTGTATAGGGAAAAGGTTAATAAGGGTGTTTGCTGTGGTTAAGTAGGGAATGGTGTTGTGATGGTTTTATTGTTTTATTGGGCCTTAGGTCTATTGTTGACTTTGTTTTTTTTTTTTCTTTTCTTTTGCTTACTTAGTTTTGGAATTGTATAGAGGATTTGTTATGTTTATCAATGGTTTAGGAGTTATGGGATTATGTTTCTCTTTTTGGTTCTTATTGATAGATCAATGATGAGTGGTTTGGTTCTTTCATTGTTAGGATTTCCTAATTTTTTACATTTTAGTGCTTTCATTTTGTGTTGGTTATTTAATTGTTGGAAGGGTGCTTTGGGGCCTTTTTGTTTTGTTGGAAAATAATTTGGTGGGTTGTAATCTTCAAAACTAAAGTTTGGGGGCATCTAGTAGGTATATGTTAGAGTAAGAACTCTTGTTTAGGAAGATATTTGTATATTTAGATTGCATTATCACATATGGTGATATGCTAAGAGCAAGGCATTATATGATTGGATACAATACAATTATGAGGTGTTTCTTTTATTGGCCCAATAAAAGCCTGGGTGGTGTTGATCAAGTTTAAATAATATCTTTGTATAGGCATTTTTAGGTCATAGAGGGATTATTATATTTCTAGTACTCTTTTATGTATGTTTTTAGAAATTAATGAAACTTATTATGTTGTTCAAAATAAATAAATAAATGAAATTTTGGCTATTTTTGGTTGCAATGTTGCAAAGCATTTGGAATCCACAAATACAATGTTTCTATTCCTTTAATAGATCATCAGCAAAATGAAAGACAATAACTGAATAGTGGTAAAGATTTTTTAAGTTTATGTTTAATTTAGGGTAAATATGTGGTTTTTGAATGGAAAACCAACATAGAATAAGTTTGCCTTTGCTTGGGATAAGTATAAATAGTTCTTAATTTTTTTAATGAAGTCTTATGCCTTTTAAATTTTTTTCATTTCAATAATAAACATTATTAATTCTATTCAATGTGGTATAATTGAGGATAAAAAAAAAAAGTTAGACATTAATCCTCATGATCAACGTATGAAAATATGTATAAAATATTTTTTATGGTTTTTTTTGACAAAATACATATAAAATAATAATTATATGCACGTTTACATATTATGCTCCAAAACAAAGATTGTATAGATATTTTTTTTTCCAAATTAAGGTTTTTTAAACCTAATCTAAAAATGACACTCATCAATATTTGACCTCTCTCTTTGATGCTTAGACTTATCTTTATGCTTAACACCTACAAAAAAAAAAAAAAAACACTTAAATAAAGATTCAACCTTCATTGCTATATTTAATTGTTGGAACTCTTCAATGAATATATAAGTTTATGTTGCTATAGTTGATTTTTATCTCTAAAATGATATAAATATTTTTATTTTTCTTAATCTTTAATTTTTGGCCTTTCATTATGTACGATTATGCATAAATCCATTAGGTAATTGCCTTTTTATTGTTTTTTCCCTTGTCTTTGTATATAAATGAGTATTTGTTTAGTTAAGGTTTTTATGCTTCATTATCATTATATATGTATGGAAAATTCTCCATTTAAGGTTTTTGTCCTTTTAGTGTAGGTATAAAATGTCCATATTAAGTTAAAGGTCTTTATGTATTGTGTGTGTGTGTATTTGATATTTGATATATTATTTATTTGATATTTGTTATATTCAAAGTGTTGTCTTGATAGTCACTAATACAAGACTTTGACAATCAAATATTAATTTAATAATAAAATCCATAAATGTAAGACTTTATTTAGTATTTATATGTTTTTCAATTGAAAAGTGCTATCTTAATGGTCATTTATGTTGGGACCATGTCTATACGTATATATGAAGAATAAGTAACTAATTTATACAAGGGTGGACAGTTTAAGATATGATGTTGATGGAGAGGCTAGTAAGTTAATTCAAGGTAATATAGTCTACATGGCCACAGAAAAGGAAAATGTGGTTTAGTAAAACAAAAATCATTAAGGACAAATGGTTAATAAGGGATTGCATAAAATATAGTTATATTAATGATGAAGTGTTGGCTAGTATTGACTATGACAGTGTGGTGGTTTTCAAAGTTCAAGGAATATTATATGGTTAGATTGACATAAAATCTAATAGTGATAGTTTTAAGGATGAAAAATATGATAGAAGTACAATGAAAGTAAATATTTTGTGTAATGATGATGATTTTATACTAGAGGATGCTAGAGCTGATGTAAGAAAATTTAAACAAGGCAAAGAACTAGGAAAAGAAGACACATGTATGCTTAATGTTAAAGTTAAAGGAAAAGGTTCTAAGGTTAATATTAAAGTTGATATAACCATTTTGATGATAAAGAGAGTGATAGATATACCACTGACTACCCTGATACTAGTAACTATGGTAATTTTAAAATTAGTAGTAATAAAGATCAAAATCATGTAATGAGAAGAAAAAGAAGAAGAAAATATCTAGCCCATAATTTAAAATAAGAATAGCCAAAGTTTGAATTTTCAATGCTATTTCAAGAGATGGATACTTTTAAAAGGACATTAGTCAAATATGCATTAAAAGAAAGAATTGAATTTTATTGCACAAAGAATTCCTAACAATTTGTTTAAGTTAGGTGTAGAAAGTTTATGTGTCCTTAAATGATAATAGTTAGGTATATGAAGAGTGCAAGTAAAGACCTTTGTGAATATAAATAATTATAACCTTATGTTCAACAATGATAGAATTTTTACATCTTGGAATTTCTTAAATGACGTGGCCATAATTTCCAAATTGTTATTGGTAGATAAGCAAAAAAAAGAAAAATAATCAAAAATCAATTACAATTAGAGGTTACCCTTTGTAAATGTCAAAGGGTAGGATAATTATTGATAAACAAAAAAAAAAAAAACATAAGAATGGATGCTAATAATGAGTATGCCAAATTATGAAACTATAAAGCAATGATTGAGAGGAATAACCTAGGTATAATTGTCAAACTTAAAAAGGTGAGACATACACTTAGAAAAAAATTGTCAAAGTTCGACAAAATGTACTTTGTATTTGATTGTTGCAAAACGGAATTTTTGGTAGGTTACAAGAATGTCATAGGGGTTAATGATTGGTTTCTAAATGTTGTTAAAGGAGAAATTTTAATTGCAATAAGAAAGGACACAAATAACCAAATGTTTTGTATTGCATAAGTAATGGTAGTCACTAAATTATTATACATTTGGTCTTGGTTTTTAAAATTATTATAAGTATACTTATGCATCATTAATGGAGAAAGATAAACTATAATGTTTGATGAGTAAAAGGTGATTTTTCTAATTTGTAACAACATGTGGTAATTTAAAAAATGTTAGTTATTTAGATTTTAATTACTATTTGATATTTAGTTATTATAGAGGTTATTGGATGCTACAAGGTAACAACTACCCAAAGTAGAATAAAGTTGTTGTAGCAAACACCTTTTTGCTAAATGAAGAGAAAAATATAAGGGTCTAAAAATTTAAAGAATGTTTTAGGCCTATGTAAAGTCATTAATGAAGTAGAATTAAATGTAATGATAACAAAATTGAAGGAGAAGACTTAAAAGCTCATGACCATATGCTTAAAACAAACAAGGAAAAATGGTATAAAGTATTCTTTAACTCTAATTTTAAATGTGACATTATAGATAATAATACATGTGAAACATTTAATAGAAAGTGTTTGTAAGAGCCAAATCCATTATCTTTATATTGGAAGACATTCATATTTATATAATTAGAAGATTGAAAAGGATTATGAATTTGAAGACATAGGTTATAGAATAAAAAAAAAGATTAGGAAGAATATGATAAAATGTCAATTTTGTAAAATAGAGTGGAATGAGTCTACAAGATTTGAGATTAGACCTATAAGGGAGAGGTATATTGTGAAAATTGAAAAAGACCTACAGCTACAAAGTATGGATGTTAAGTGGAATCTCATGCTTACATGCTTTGTATGCATTAGAAAATAAGGATGAAGGCCCTATGAACTACATTTTCCATTGGTACAAAAAAGAAAAGTATATTAAAACTTACAAATAGATGATGTACCCTATAGGTGAGGAGAATTTTTGGCTAGTTACAAGAAAAAGAGCAATCTTGCCACCTTCATTTACATAGTTGTTGAACAGACCATAGAAAAACAAAAGGAAAGAAGATTGAGAGAGAGAAGAAAAAAGAACAAATTCAATCACTATGTGATATAAGGATATAAAAATGAATTGTAAATTATGCAAGAAGGTAAGTTATAATATAAGAAGTTACCTAGAAAAAGAAGCATCTTAACTAATTGAAGTGAATCATTTAGTTCGGAATGCCAATACACTCAATCTTAAAGCAAGCATAATTGATCTTGCCATTCAGTAAGAAAATGATATCAAGTTTAAGCTAGTCTAACCAAGTGATCAAAATGTTCTTAAACTAAGGCCAAAGTTAAGCAAGAGCAAAGAGTCTAAGTTAACCATGTGCTAGATAATTACAAATGTCAATAGTAACATCTAAAGGAGGAACTGCTTTTGAAAAAGGTTAGTTTTACATTTGAATTCTTATATCATTCTTATATCATTACACATGAATATGTTTTAGAATTTTTCCCATTTGTTCATTGTAAATTTCAAGGAAGAAGTAATAAGAAGAGCAAACTAGTTGGTTCTAAATCCAAATCATTCAAGGAAATAAAAGCAATATCAAAAACTATTCATCAACATGACAAAAACAATGAGAGCACTAAAACTTTGATCATAGTGTCAATACTTGGTATAATAGTACATTATCTTTTCTTTAAAAAAAAAATCACAAGGAGCAAAAGAAAAAAAAAAGCAACTAATATAAAAGCTAGAAAAAAAGAATAACTTGAAACATTAATTACTTCTATCCTTAAACTACATCTTTAAGTATTAACATGATTGACTACTTTAAAGGTTATGTTATTATCGTAACTAATATAATATTAGCTTAACATAAAGCCTAAGATTAAAGCATTGTGTTTTGGCTACATCCAAACAAAGAAAGTTTGTCATTCTTATCAAGGAGCATGAAAGAGAATTTCCAACATGAGTTATGTCACAGTCATTGAAAATTTTAGCATGTTTCAAACTACTAATACTACTTCAAGTCAATCAAATAGGTTAACAAGTAGAAATAGTTACATTATTATTACACCACAATAGTCACTAGTGGGTTTGATTCTCTCACATTAATCTAATGAAATTAAAATTTATCTATTATTATTATAATTAAATTTTTTGAATTTTGAATCTCTTTGTAGAGTCAAATAGATGAGAAGAAGAAATAGATTGCAAAGAAAAAGAAACATTAGAGATATTAATGACTAAAGAATTAATAAGAGAGTTTTGATTGCAAAGACCTTTTGAATTAACTATAGTTTTTTTTTTTTTTTTGTGCCTAACCAATATTTGTCATTAGAAATACATTGTTTTTAGTAAGTGCTTTAAATTGACAATATTATACCTTAGTATTTTGATGAATCAACAAATTTGACATCACATTGTACCTTGCCTTTTCTTTTATGATGATTAAAAATTATATTAAACCATTTAATTGAAAATATTATGCTATTTTATTAAAGTTATAATGTTGCACTTTTTGATATACATATATGTTCCTTATTTTAATTGAACAAGTCATATTGCAATACCATAAATCTCATGAAGGATCAATCTAGAAATAATTTGCATTGATCTCTTACACATTGGAGGATCAATCTAATGGAATATACTACAATCTTTATCTTGTTGATGATCTTAAAAAATAAATAGATAAATAAATTTTATTGATGAATTATAACAAAAAATAAAACTTGCCAATGAATTAACTACAAAATCTATATATATATATTCTTGTTGACTAATGTTAATAAAAAAATTCTTGCTCATTAATGTTAAAAAAAAAAAAAAATTTGTCCTTTACCTTAAACTTTATCATTAAGAGACAAATCATTGCATGTTGACTATGAGAAAGAATATTTAAATTTTTTTTATCTTTAATTGTATCACATTAAAAATTATTAGTACTAATTATAAGTGAAATAAAAAAATTGAAAGGATTAAGGATAATTTTTTTTTTATCCTGCCTTTATTTCGGTGTCTTTTTTTTATCATATCTTGTTCAATAGCAAAAAGGGTATTTTGGTCATTTTAAAATATTTATCACGATACTTTTGTATTTGAATTTAAGTTTTACTAACACCCACTTAATAGAAAGTGTTTTAAGTTTTGAAATTTAAAATATGTTATATTTTTTTTATAATTTTTAGGGACATTGGATATAAAGTGCAATTATTGTTTTAATTTAAAATGCGAAATATAATTATTCTTGATTAGACCAGAGCAGTATGTTTATGTAACCGCATAAAAAACAAGCAATTATAAAGCAAACGAGGGTTGACGCGCTCAACAGCCCGCAATCGACTTTTGTGGAAAACAAGGATCGACTAAAGGCTAGAATTCGGAGCTTGAAACAAGTTGACTACAAAACCTTTTTTCGGATACCTATACAAGCAGTGAATGAGATTATGAGGTCGCCATTTTCGTTCTCAAAATGCTAGGCTGCAGAGCCAAGCGGTGGTAAGAAAGTTGAAGATGGCACTTTCCTAGTCAAATTCTATTTATTAGGGAGACTGTTGGGGGTGCAACAAAATTATTCAGCTTGGGCTGCTTTTATTTGAGAAGTAATAACTCTATAATAAGTGATATTAAAATTAATTTAATTCTGATATCTCTTACTAAGTATTTTACATAGAAATAGGTAAAAAAATTCTAATTTTTGATGAAAATATTAATAAATTCAGTAGAAAAAAATATTACGAATAAATTATATTTTAACAATTCAACTCTTACATTCATATAAAAATAAAAATTTTAAATTATATAAATATAAATATTATATATTTTAATAAATTATTATTTTTTTTCGTAACAACAACATGCATCGCATACGTGCACTTTCATAGTCATAAGCAGGATGACTTTGCATTGTGCATAAAAATGTTTGATTTAAGATTGTATATTTGCATGGCTTTTTTAATTTTTGAGCAACTATATTAAATGAAAACGATATTGGCAGCCTTGGTCCCAAATGAAAGCGACCTGCTTTAAAATAATAAAATTTTTTATAAAATTTACATTTTGTTTAACAAAAATCTTAAATATGTATGAATACTAATAAAATATTTAAAAACAAAATAAAATGTAATAATTCATGGTATTGCATTTTTTTAATGTATATTCTATTATATATTTTATTAATCTTTATACACCTCTTGTAATTTTTATTAAAAATATAAAATTTAAAACAAATAATATTATTTTAATACAATTGAAGCCACCCAAACTTCACTCAGGTGAAGACTGCATCTCTCTAAATTAAATTAACTCAAGAAGATTCATTGAAGACAAGAAAGAAAAATATCCACCGAAGAGTGAAGATAACGTCTTACCAATAAATGTCATCTCCAAGAAACTTCTTCAATATGAAGTTGTGTGACAATATAATCATATAATTCCAATAACAGCACCATTTAATGTCAGGAATTTGATCACAATTTGTGTATTTATTTTTATATTAATTTGAATTTGAATCTGTAAAATTACGCTTTTCTTTAATAAGTAACGATTTAAAGACCAATGCTTTTAGGAAATTTAAGACTCAATATATCGTGATCGTATGAGGGAGGGACTCACGTAGAGTTGTCATTCACTTAAAGGTGCATTCTCCACCTACTAGAGATTGAATCAAAGCATTAGGTGGTGGCCTTTGACCTGTCTTAGGACTGCGAGGGTGTGCATCCCTTTTCTTTTTTTTTTTTTTTTTTTTATCATAAAAAAAAATTCCCACTAACAGCCCAATCTGTGAATCTTAATTAAAGCACAAAAACCATGTAATTATATAGGCGTCTAGACAGCAAGATATCTGACATGGGTTTGTGTTTATGTTGAAAGGGACACCATTGTTCCTTCTACACTTGCCCTGTCCTACCCCTTTGTTTCTCTCTGTCTTTCTCTCCCGCCTCCTCCTCCTCCTCCTCCTCCTCCTCCTCAACGATCAAGATTTACAGTCATATTAAGCCAACCCAATAACGATTTATCAATTTTTTTTAATTACATGCTTCAAGCACAAAGACAACAGATGTCCAAGTCTCGACCTGCTTCCTCTTCTTCTTCTTCTTCTTCTTCTTCTTCTTCTTCTTCTTCTTCTTCTTCTTCTTCTTCTTCTTCTTCTTCTTCATGGCTGCTTTTCTATATCAAACTTCAATTGTTTGCTCATGTCAGGCAGTTCTTCCGACCCAGAACAACACCGAAGGATAAATCAAGAACCAAAGTCGCGATGGTAAGGAATGAACCGCTACAACAAGTGGCTGTACTGGATGATCGTCGAGAGATTAAAATTGATCAAGATGATTCTGTGATGCTACAACGGTCTGTAAAAAGACTTCTCTTTGGAAGCCGGGAAGAGAAGGTGATGGCGGCTATGCAGATAAAGAGATTGGCTAAAGAAGATGTGAAAACAAGAAAGTTGGTGGCCGAGCTCGGTGTTATTCCGGCCTTGGTCGGGATGGTTACGAAGGAAGTGGGAGGCCGCCGACTGGTGGCCGTCAAGGCTTTGATAGAGCTGGCTAATGGAACCTACACGTAAGTTTTGGCTTCACAGCCTTGTTTTATCTCCCCCTTTCTTTGGAGCAACATTTGGTTTAAAATTACCAATACATGTTCATCTAATTGAGTTCTAACAGTAATATTAAAGTTAATTAAGCTCTAATACATTTTTTCTATTTGGCGTTAGTAAAATGCATGAAAAGAAAAAAATTTTATTAGTAGTGCAATGTTTTGTACGCTTATTCATTCTGCAATGAATGTATAATTGATCTCGCAATTGTTTCTTTGCTTCAGTCCTTCTAGAAAGGAAAAAATAAAAATAAAAACACAAATACCAGGCCTTTTGACTGACCCTTGTTAAACTCTAAGATAATTCAATTTTCTTTATTATTATTTTTATTTTTTCTTTCAATCATTTTTTGGAATGCATTGAATTGAAAGAAACAAAGGTTGTTTCAAAGGGGCTTGTGGGATTGGATGGTTTTCAACGGTCTTTGACATATTGGAGTTGGGCTTTTTGGCACCACATGGACTTTTGAGTGTGTTACGTGTCGTTTTATGGCTATAGGATTCTAAGGGTGGGTGGGGAAATACAAGGTGGACCATCTAACACAATTTTGTCAACTAGATTAACGAGCAGTTGGCAATCGGTTGAATAAAAAGTGAATAGGCAGCCATATTAGACCTTAATAATAATATGCTGGTTCGGAGATCAGATAGCAAATTTTGACAATGTTGATGACCTTTTGATATTCAAGTCTTTTAATGTTTCCCATATATTTTTTTCTAATTACCTGACAAATGCCTTTTGTTTTTTTTTATAAATGTAAAGCATTAAGAACTTGATACGGATGGATCCTTGCATTTTGGGAACTGGCAATTTTTGACAATTAAGTAATAAAGGAATAAAGTTGAGTAGCCAAGCCACTCGCATGGTTGTTGGTCTTGGCAGATTTGGGTTTTGGATGTTATATTTTGAACCCAGACGCTCAACTATAATTGACCCTTCTCATTGAAAGACGTGTCATGATAAAGGGACCTCTGGTGCTGTAGAAAGATATCTACCTCTGTTATGTGTAACATTTTAGGTCTCAATGCACTGTGTTGGTACTTGGTACAAGTTTTTAGGTGGTATGATTATTAAGGTTCATTTTCTTGGTCCTGTTTTGGCAATACAAAAATTTATCTTATCTGGGACCCAAGATCTCCTCATTTCCAGGGAGAATGACGAAAAGTTTGTACGTTTGAAGGGTCTCTATTGTTCTGATGGGGCATATACTTTCCCTCTAGAAGTAATTACAATTTTTCTGCATTCATTCATGTTTGTTTCAATCTAAAAAAACGCATTAAAGAAGACATAAAAAGTCATATTTGGTGCTGTTTTAGCAAGATTCCAGCTTAATGGCTAAACAAAGTTAAAACTTGAAGAGCAATAATTTGCCACTGGTGTTTGGTGCTGTTTCCGCATTGAATCTGTTTGAGTGGATTAGAATATGTAAATGTGGCGTTTATTTTCCTAAAAATTACCAAACAAAAATCACCCGACGTGGAAGTTAGCTTGGTGATAATTCAGGTTTGTCTATTCCTTTATTGACCTGGGTTAGAATCCCTGAGATAGTGCCTTTCCTCAAATAAACGGGAATTTATAGACAAGTGCAACAATAGACTACAGATTTAATATGTCACGACTGTCAACGGATGACTCTTGTCTGAATCTGTAGAGACGATGATTGGCATCTCTATAATATCCTTGTTAATAAAGAAAAAGAGCCAAACAAAAATAAAAATTAGGTTGGCGATGCGTGTGCTGTTGAGTGGCCAATGAGTGGGGAGCTATAGGAGGGAAGACATGTTGTAGTGACAATGTTTCCCTTACGAGAAAGACCTGGGAAAGGTACCCATGTCCTTAATAATCCATTCAACAATAAGAAGCTTTTGTTTTTTTTTTACGTTTATTAGTTCAGTTCCAATTTAGAAAACTGTTTCAAAGTCGAGACTTCATTGAATTGTGTATGATCATACAAAATATGAAATTTTTACTGCTTTTTTTCCCCAATCATAATGGCATATTAACGTATAATTTATTCATCAGGAACAAGGCTCTCACGGTGGAAGCAGGACTCTTCTCAAAACTGCCAATGAACATTAGTGATTTACATGAACCAACAATGCAAGGATTTGCAGCATTGATTTTATCATTGTCTTCTTTGGCAAAGACCCAGTTCCCACTTTGTTCATCAGAAGTTGTTCCATTTCTCGTTGGAATTCTCGATGCAAGCTCAAGTTTTGAGACGAAGGAGTATTGTCTAGGTAGTTTGTACAACCTCTCGGCTGCATTGGACAATGCAGGGGTTCTGGTCTCTAATGGGGCTGTTCAATCTCTCTTGAGGCTAATATCTGTAAAGAAACTCTCAGAGAAAGCCCTTGCAACACTAGGGAACTTAGTGGTGACCCTAGTGGGAAAGAGAGCAATGGAAAATAGTGCACTTGTGCCAGAGAGCTTGATAGAGATATTGACGTGGGAGGAGAAACCCAAATGCCAAGAGTTTGCAGCTTATATTTTGATGATTCTGGCCCATCAAAGTTCTGCTCAACGTGAAAAAATGGAAAAATCTGGGATTGTTCCCGTGCTTCTTGAAGTGGCATTGTTAGGGAGTCCCCTGGCTCAAAAGAGATCATTCAAATTGTTGCAATGGTTTAAAGATGGAAGGCAATCAACGATGGGCCCACATTCTGAGCCTCAAACAAGAAGGGTTGCAATGGGGTCACCTATAAGCCAGAGGGAGGCTGAAGAAGGGAAGAAAATGATGAGGAATTTAGTGAAGCAAAGTCTACATAAGAACATGGAGCTGATAACAAGGAGAGCCAATGCTGGTGGGAAGTCTTGTAAACTCATATCTTTGGTTGTTAGCGCAAGTTCTGAGAGCTTGCCTTACTAAAGACTTTCATGCACAGCTTGCCAAAACTTTATGAGGCTTCTTTGTAGGAATGCAGGTCTTAATCACTGGTCTTCATCGGGCACAAAGTGACATTTGCTGCTTAGAGCAGGGGAGTTTGTGACGACCCTTTACAGGGGACAAATGAACTTGTCACCAAGGAATCTTGTGCAGTACAGAGGTTACGTTAATTAGGCATTGTGAACCATAAAAACTTGAAAAAAAAAAAAAGTTTCTACATGGGGTCACAATCATTTGACATAAGATCGTTTCGAAACTAGAATTTATTATTAAAATGAAAATGCTTTGATTGTAAATAAAAATTACAATGATTTGTGTGCTAGAAACTCGCTCAAAATAATGCCTGCAAACAGGCCATATCAAGAAATTTGCCAGGCGCCCAACCAATACTGAATCGTCACTTGTCAGAGGCGGGTGATAAGAGGGGCTGGGGATGACCATGACCCCTTCTTTTCAATATTTTTTGAAAATTTTGTGTAGCATTTTCTGATTTTTATAGAAAAGTTTAGTGTTTTTTTTTTTTTTTGTTACAACTTCACCAAATTTATAATCAAAGATATCAAGGGAAGAGAAAACTTTAAATTAGTAAAAGATTTGAACTTAATTCTTACTTAATTAACCAACTTAAAGTTAGTTAATATTTTACCAATCCAACCACATGTGATTCTTATGTAATTATATTAATGCATTTACTATTAGTCACTCCAAGAGTATAAAACAAATTTTGCAAAAATTTTGAATTTTAGGAGTTTGACCTAATTAATAATTTATTGACCTGTAGGATAATTTAAGAGAAAAGTGAATTGAAATTATTAGATTTTATCACTCAATTCACACTTAATTTTAATCCCAAATAATAATAATAAAATAATTTATAATAAATAACAAAGTAAATAATATAATTAACTAAATATAAAAAGATAAAACAAAAAAATTAAATATAATAATTTATAAAAATTTGACTATTTTTTGAATTTAAGTTTTTTTCTCAAAATTATTACTTTGAGAATTCTCAAATTACTATCATAATTTTCTTATATCAAACTCTTAGCAACTCTATTTCTTCATCTAGTTCCTAATTCACAAATTACTATATTTATTGATCTAATGTCAAGTTTATCTACAAATTACTATATTTATTGATCTAGTGTCAAGTTTTTCTTTAAAATACTAAAGGGTCATTTAGTTTACAATTTGAAATTAAAATTAAAATTAAATAAAATTAGAAATATGATAATAAATTTTATTTATTTCGAAATTAAAATCAAATTAAAAAAATATATATATTCATTAAAGAAATATATATTATAATAATACAATTATTATTGATAATTTAATTATTAAAAATATTTATTATTTATATTATTTATTTTTTGTATTTATTTTATATAAATATATCAAATTATATTTTATCTATCATATAGAAAAATAAAATAAAGAATGAGAATCTAATTAATTAGTAAAAGTAAAGGAACAATGATTATTATATATAAGAGAATTTCATTCTCATGAAAATAAGAATTTTTTTATTTTTACCAAATACTAAAAATGAAATTTCCCTTTACCAAATATTTATCACCTATTCCTTAGTAATTTTTTTTCTTTAACTAAATGTCATTTTAGGTCACTTGACTTTAAATATAATGTTATACAAAAAATTTTTACAAAATAAAAATATTTGTCTTTTTAAAATGTTATACATTTTCTCATTATTTTGATTTACCAAAAGTATATTTCTATTTAATTCAAAATTTTTAAGACATTTGGACTTATTTACAAACAAAAATATATAAATATTTAAGTTATACCAATTGTTGTAATTAAGTATATCTTATCATATAAAAAGTAAATTAAAATTTGCAGCAAATATAAAAATTTTGTGATTAACTATTAAATAATTTTGATTGATTGATCTGAATTTTGAAACTTTTCAACATTTGCACTTCTGTTACATCAGTTAAGTGCAATGATTAGTCTTGTTAACCAATTTAAAATTTCTAACTTTTTAACACTTAGTATAATACTCTTTTACACGTTTGGTTGACTATAGTGATTAATCTAGTTGAATAGTCAAAACTTTTTAGAACTTTTCAGCATCTTTAACCCTTTTCTTTTGTGCTTAATTTTGTTTCTTTTCTTTTAACAATCTTTTTCATCTCATTTAAAAATATTTTTTTCACAATCTTTTGATATTTTTTAATGATCTTATTTAAATTCAAATTTCTTTCCTTTTTATTCATAATCTTATTCAAATTCTTTCCATTTCTTGCAAGTTGATAGTTCATATTCCTTTAATAAATCACCTATAAGTTTCTCTATGGAATTCTAAATCATGTGTTGTTTTTTGAATTAAAAATTAAAATGAAATATCTTTCCAATCATATATATTTATTATTTAATTCAATTTTAACTATTTGTGATATCTTTTAGAAGTTGACCAATGTGGTATATCTTAATAGTTTTGACATACTCTAGGTCATATTTTTTTTTCTATACATCTCTAATTAATACATAATGACATTAGAAACTAAATAAGTTTATCTTTCCAAACATATAAGGCTTATCATCTAATTCATTTCAAATGAAATATAACAATTTATAAAAGTTCACTTCTCTTTTTCTACTTGTATTGCTTCCTTTCATGTATTTATGTGATTTAACTTTTCTACTAATTACACTTAAACAAAAACATTAATAACACTCAATATTTTATCATTATCAAAATATAATGTAAAACCTTAAGGTCATAACATAGTTAATGAAAAATAATATTTATTGGATTCTTTAATGTGTTCACGTTACAAGATATAACTAATTCTTTTTACTCAATTCTCATGCAAATATATAAGATATTGAATTTTCTGAACTTTTTTTACTCGGCCTTGAGAGTATTTTAGCTGTCATATTTAGCTAACTTGCACTCAATACAAAATTATGAAGTTTTTAACATTAATATAACTAATGTTTATTTCAATATGATTTGTTAAAATAGAATTTATATATATATATATTATTGGAGATATTTTACTATCTATTTTTTGTGCACATGTTTTTTTAACTCTTTACAGCACTTCAAATTTTACTTAAGAATGGTGTTAGTATTTGACATTTAAAGCATATGTTAAGAATAATATATCAAGAAAATAAAATGAAACAAAATAATAGTTATTTTTATTAAATATATTAGATATTATATCCTTTTTGTCAACATTCATGACTTAATTATTTTTTAGTATTATATTCATACCACTGAAACTCTTTTTAATTGTGCACAATCACATATCATTATTTATAATGTATGGTATCATTTTTATGGTTTAATCTTACAAATATAGATTTATATAAGATTATTGTATGCTACTTGATAATTTATTTTTTTTGTTTTCTATTGTAACAAATATTAAAATATGAAGCCATCTAAATGCAGCCCCTAAAAACTAAAATTCTAGACCCCATTTTGTGGGTTACATGGGTGGTCAAAGCATGACAATGTATTTGTAATTGTATCTATTAATGAAATGACACTTAAAAAAAACTTTATTGGTTAGTTTGAGATGTTAACCCCTAAGTTTCTATCTAAAAATTAGTTTTTGGTGAATACAAACCCATTAATGAAATGGATTTATGGTTTTCATTAAGTGTTTATGGGATCTTTAAATAAAATACATATTATATGTTTTAACTTTTAAGTAAGTGATACATTATACCAAGAGACAGGAAGATCATATTGCTAAGAACAAAATTTTAAAAAGCATCAAATGAAGAAATATAGTTATGTGCTATGTTTTGAAACTTCAAGTAAAGGTGATGTAGAATAAAGAGCTGAAATTAATGCCCTAAAATTAAGCTTTTAGGAAAAACTATTCTTGGTTATTGGCACACATACAATATTAATGGATATTACTTTGAACATATTAATCATTGTAAATAATGCAAATTATATATAATATTTAATATGTAAGCAATCAAGCTTTTGAACAAAATAAACATCTATTAACATATTTTTACCCATCACTTTATTTATATTTCTATACTATAAGCACAAGCATATACACATTATATACAAATACTACTCAATTTTATATATTATACAAATATATTTACACATACGCATACATTCAACATGATATACATAATATGTAGTATATAAATAAGTCTTTTAAAAAGAATATGATCATATTTTATAATATTAGGGATACTTTTTGTTAGTCTTATTTTATATATTATCTGCATGTACACTTTTTTTATATGTGGTTCAATATATGAAAAAGAACAAAAAAGAAATAAAGATGATATTTTGCGACATTTAAAATATATATATATTAAAATGTTAAAGGTATAAAATTTCATATTCTTAAAGTATAAATATTTGGTATGATTTATAATATTTATGAAATTTTCAGACTATTATATTGACCTTTTAGGTAGACTTGAGGTTACAAAGTGTTATTTTGCATGGAATTAAAAATTTATGATCTTGGGATGCATTTTTTTTCGTTGCTGCTTGTGCTTGAGTTTTATCGCTGGCCACTAATCTCTCAAATATCTAGTAATCCACGCGTCGATAATGGTAGAACGGACCTTCACTTGCTGATGGATTATTACAATCACCATACACCTTCAAGTGTGACCTTTTGTTTGGATCATCTTGTTTGTCGTTTAATAAGCTAATGCTTGTTATTTATTTATTTATTTTTTTGGTGTTGCTCAATTCCTTTTTTTAAATATTCGGTCTTATTTTTTGGATCTATTCCAAGTCTTTTAGTCCCATTGAACAAATATTATATGGACTACCAACGCGTGTTTATGCAAGGTTGGGGCACCATTACAAGTAACTATATCCTCAATTTTCATTGGCTTTTATGTTTTCAAATAAGATGACATTACTCTTTTATCTATGTGCATTTTGAGGTTGTGTGTTAGAAAATCCTACCATTAAAGAGATTTGGGTTTAATGAAACTGGGATTCTAGTAATTAATAAATGTCAATATAGACTCTTAGTCTTATTGCAATACAATCTTCTTATATGTGAGAAAATCTTCAAGTATATTTCAAAATTTATGTAGTACGTGAAATACACAATTCAATAGGAAAGATGTAATCCTTATGGGTCTTTGGATCATTGATGTTGGTCATTACCACCTAGTATATCATTTCTGTTTTTTTTTTTACTTACATTTTTTCTCACACATTTTATTCTATATATTGATATAATATCAGAATTTGTTTTATCCTTTTGCTTGCAGGCACCACTCAACGATACAACCCCTTTTAATTGTTCAATATCATCATAAATGTGGCTTCTTAGTACATGGGCTTGACCTACTTAACTCAATTTCACTGTGTCGTATGCTCTAATTGAGTCTAGTATGTATCAAGAGGACGTATGAAAAAATATAAAATCTCATATCTTTAAAGTATAAAAATTTGATATAACTTATAATGTATATAGATTTTTTTTTTACCTATTAGTTTAAATTTTTAAATAAATTTAAGATTTTATAGTGCTATTTAACAAGAAAAAATAGCAAATTAATCTGTGAGTTAACCGAACCTAAAACTTTAAAATTAGAGTTTAGTATTTATGATTCGATTTTGAAATCGATCCAACTTATTTAACACCTTCGCTTGATAACCAACCAAAAACCGTTTTCTTTAACACCATAAATTATTGAAGAAATTTCGAATTGATTCTCTTTCTGAAAGAATAATGCAATGTAACTCAATTCACTTTTTTGATTGAATTTTTTCAAAGCACTAAAATGGGGGACACATAATCCAAATAGAGCCAAGTGATAGCTGATCCAAAAACCTTCTATAAGAAAAAGCAAAATCTACCTCCACCGTCCATTCATTTGCCTTCGCTCTCCCTCTTTTATTAATTCCTTTCACCATTATTTCCTTTCAAGTGTTGTATTGGTAGCCAAAGTACATTTTTCTTGACACATTTATAATGATCCCAAGAACTGCGTATTCAATTTTGCCATTGGCTCAGCCGCCTTGCCTTATAATGTCTTCAAGAAGACCAAGGCTGAGCTCTATAACTGACAAGATCCAACATGATCGTCATGGAGATGAGCCGCATGGCAACAAGATTCACTCTCTTGAATATCCCTGCGATTATGTTATTCTGTTTTTCCAAAGAGATGATGTCATCCCGCCGTCTTGATCCCGCTAAATCTCTGCAAGCTTGAGGATGCCGTTGATCATTTGCTTACCAGGTCATGGGACATTATGACGTGCAAAGAGGCGTAGAAGCTTTGCAAGCCAAACTCAATTGGGTTAGATAAATTTAAGAAATACATCAAGATCCCATCTTTTGATGGTTAGAATAGAGCTCAGACGCCAAATGGAAAAGGGTATTCGTGGGGTTGAGTTTCGGGATTATTCAATCTCTAGAAATGGGATTTCAATTTTGGACATGCCCTTCAAAATTCGTTCCAAGCTTGTGGATGTTACCAAATTTAATTTGATATATGATGGGCTCAAAAGAATGTCCAAGAGATCAATCTAGTGATATTAGATTTTAAGATCTATTCAGACAAAAATCCCTCCTTAGTTTGGCTTCGAAATGTGTTTTTTATTGATGGTCTTAGATTGAAAGTATTCTTTGCTATATACACAATCTTTTGTCACTTCTAGCATAAGCAACCGTAAAATACTTTTTGCTATCCATCTTCACCATTTTCTTTTTTTCTCACTTTGCTTTATAACAATGACTTTTATTGCTTTTATTTACAAAGTATAGAGGATTTGTCAAAATGACTTTCATGAGTGTTCTTTCTGCTGAATTTTCATTGCCACTTTGTCTCTTGTCCAAGTTAATAACTAGTCTGGATTTGATAGCTATGTTCAAAACACGATAATGAAAATTACCCAAACCTAAATAACCCTTCTATAAATCGATTCAATAACTAAATTATCTAAAACTTTAGTTTCTTGAGACACGATGAATCCAAATTGCAAATAATTGGAGACCCATGTTCCAAAAATTAAACCAGAGTGACTAGTTGGACTGAAATTCCGAGCTCGTCGAGTTTTTAATTCAATTCAATCATAAAAAAAGTTCAAGAATTTGGTTGAATTGGTAAATAACAAAAACGGCTCATTAGTTCAAGGTTTCAAAAAATTGTTATTTAAGCTATAAAGTTTATCTAAATTTGTAATTCAGTACCTAAATTTATCTAAACTTATAATTAAATCCTACACTTTATTTGAACTTGTACTTAAGCCTCTCAAAATAATATTTATGACAATCATGTAATTATTTATAATAACTATGCAAGAAATATATTTAATTTAATTCAAAATTGATCCTGATCTAACGTAATTGGTCAACCTTTGACCTTGACTTTTTTGATTCACTGACGAATTTAGTTTTCAAAACATCGCCTGAGATCCAACATCTGAAAAGCTTGAAACTGAGAATAAACTAATTTGAAAAATATTTATAAAAACCTACAAATTCAAAAAGCTAGAAAAATTCTAAAATTTCTCTCTATCCCTCTCCTCTCTCTCTCTTGCTCTCTCTCTTCGTTTCATCTCAATCATCTCTCTATTTGCCTCTACAACGTACAAAGGAGGCAGAGAATGAGAAAGAACAATACAAAGAGAAAAAAGAAAAATTTTTCAAATTTTTGAATTTTTTAAAATTGAGAGAGAAAGAGGATTTTTTTTTTTTCAAAATTTCCGAGTTGTTTTCAATTTTTTTAAAGAATTTTCGAATTTTTTTTAATTTTAATATTTTTCCTAAAATTTTCATTTTTGGTCATATTTTTTTGATTTTTGGAAATTTCTTGTTCATTTTTTTCAAAATTTTGGCTTTATTAATAATTTTTTCTTCTAATTTTTAGATTTTTTTTAAACTTAATCACATTTTAAGATTTTCAAATTTAGTTGATTTTTCAGATTCTTTTAATATGTGGAATTTTTAAAGAAAAATTATTTTTAAAATTTTTTATTTCTGAGTTTTTGGATTTTTTTAACATTTTTCATATTATTTATGATTTTCGAATTTCTTCATTTTTCATATTTTTTCAATTTTCAAAATTTTTAAAAGTATGTGATTTTTTTAATTTTTATTTTTCTACTATTAGGATTTTTTTAATTGCGATTTTATTTTGAATTTTTGAAGTTTTTTAATTTTTTTAAAAATATTTATATTTTTCTAAAACAATTCTCATAGCATTAAAACATGATGACATGACATCTAGCAAAAAAAAAAAAAAAAGTTAACGTGGTGGATCTCTTGGCAAAATTAATAGCGAATTAACAGGAAAAAGGTCAATTCTATTGATAGCAACCATATAAGGGGTGTATTTCAAATAAATAAAAAAAAGAAAAAGAATTTGTCATGATTTAAAAATCATGTATGCTTGAAAAGACAAGTCGTGATTTTGTTTTTTTTTTTTCCAAGTTTTTACGTGCTATATGTTGCTATAATAAAATTAAAATGACAAAAAAAAGTTATTTTAATAAAAATAGTTAATAAAAATATTAAACTATATAATTTTTATTGTATCATTATAAATATATAATATATAATTCAAAATGAGGTTATTAAGCTTATTCTAACCACACACTAAACCATTTTCAATCATTTTTAAAGGAATTTATAAATAACTATTAAATACAATTTAGTATCTACTAAATTTAAAATTGAGGTAAAATTTAGATTTTAAATTTCAAATTTTATTGATAATTATTTCTTAAGCACTGTAATTGGAAAAGAAAAATTTTTTATATTATATTATTATTTTTACAACATAAGTGACATACTTCTTTTTTTTAATTTTTAGTTTACTTTAATGTAATCTCAACAAGGATTTTTTATTTTATTTTATTGTCTAAGAGTCAATGAGTTATTATCTCATGAGATTATAGACTTTTCATCTTCGTTCCACAATCTTAATTTAAGATGAAGTTTGTTGAAATTTTAGTATAATGACTTAATTAATTAATCATGGAAAGACTAAAAGGTCATTTCAATTTATTATTCTTGAATAGTGAAAACACCACCTTAATTGGACAAAGAAAAATTAAATGGGAGGTTTTGGGTTTTTGGCCAATATCATTTCCACCATATTTATATAGAATCAAAAACATAAAAAAAAATTGCTTTATCTTTTACTTTTCTTTTCCTTCACATAATTGTTTCAAGGAAATATCAAGTTGATTATGTTTTGAGTGAACCATTAAAGTATCAATAGTTCTGTAAACTAGACCCACTCTAGATAGCTTGTATCTATGGTTAAGCTTCTCTCGGGTGTAACTGTTCATCTATTCGTCTCCATTCTATATTGAAATCAAAAGACAGTAAAAGAAGGATGAGTATACTGTTAATAAATATTGTCATTTCTTTTCTCCACCGTTTCATTAAATAGAAAATATATATTTCTTTTCATTTCTCCATTCCTCTAATCTTTTTTTTTTTCCTTTCCTTTTCCCAAATTGTCTCCTTTGTTTACATCTAGATAGTTTTGTTGAATTTATATGCGCAACGTTGAATCACCGACTTGGGTCTTCCTAAAAATAAAAAGGTGGCAAAAGCAAATGTAAATTTTTAATATATTTTTGTTTTGATTTAATTGAGATTTATATATTTTTTTTAAATATACAATGAGATCTCTTTTTCTTAATTCTTATTGGAAGTCACCCGGCAGGTTTATAAAAAATCCATGTCGTGGTATGCGTTATTCTTCTTCTTCTTCTTCTTCTTTTTGTAATCTTTTCATTTTCATTAATAGGTAATCTATTACATTAATTTAATTTCTTGATTTTTTTTCTTTTATCCTGATTTATGTTATTTTTTACTTTATTGTATACTTATGTGAATTTTTTCCTTTAATAAGTGAAAGATCCAATAACACTTGTGTATATTTTACCGATATATTACTCATAAACTCATATAATTAGTACTTTTTAATTTTAAAAAATAAATTTAACTTATAAACAAATAGATGTAACTTATCATTTGAACATTTCCCTATGCATCATGCACATCTCACTGTTTTTTATTTTTTATTTTTTATTGTTTTTTACATTTATCTTGTTTTTAAAAAAAAAAAAAAAACTCTAACATTATTTAATTTAGAGGCGCTTATAGAATCAGTCTTGAAATTAAAGATGAACGAGATCAAACCTGCGAGGTTACCTAGCAAGCTGCCACGCAAATTACAGACACAGTTGCTTGAGCACTTCTGGTTGCACACAATCCACCAAGGCGTAGCACACGAAATCCCACAACTCTTGCCAATGCTGCAAATGGCATAGCCCCTTTGATCAAATCGCCAAAGCAAGCAATATCTCAATCACTCTGGCCAAAGTCAATCCCTTGCTGCACGGGGGTTTGTAAGGGAAATCTCAACTGATCAACCCAAGGTACATGATTTTTTCTAATATACTCTTTTTGGCTGTTAGAGAGTAGACAGATATATGCGTTTCTGAGTTTAAAAATATTGGCTTGATGGGTTTCTGCAAGTTGGATTTTGCCCCAAAAATGTATTCGTGAAGGGTTTTGCGTAATTGTCTTAAAATTTAATGAATGGATTACAGGAGAGGTTGTATTGGTTGCTTTCTTTAAAGTTAGAATCTTTATAGCTTCTCTGTTGGAGTGTAGACAGATTTATGCATGCCTAAGGTTAAAATTATTGACTAGATGGGTTTCTGCAAGTGGGTTTTGCTTGAATGTATCTTTGAAAGGTTTAGCATAATTGCCTCAAAATTAACTAATGGATTACACGAAAGGTGGGGTTTTTCGGTTACTTTCTTTAAAGTTAGAACCTTTATCATGTGGGTCACAATTTTGGGATTTTTTTTTTTTTTTTTGTTAATTCTGGTTTAAAGTTGAATTTCTTTATGCAGTCAAAAGAGAGCTATATGTACCTATGCTCAAAACAAGAAAGAAGCCCTTTTCTTATATTATTATTTGATTTATCAATTTGAGCTAAGCCATCATCTTTCACTATTTTCGTGTCTAACATGTTAAATGCAGAGATTAGAAGAACTATAACAACCATGGATGATAGGTCAGCAGGTATTGATGGAATCTTGAGATTGCCTCCATTCCTAATCTACCAAATCATGTCTTACCTTTCAACAAAGGAGGTGGTACAGACTAGTGTATCATCCAAGACATGATATCACTTGTGGGAATCATTCCCCATTTTGGATTTTGATCAAACCTACCTCGTAGGTGAAGATTTAGCATTTAGAAATCTCTGCATATTTTCTGAGTGGCAACATCAACAATTTTATAGATCCATAGGGAACTTCACAAAATTTGTGGATAGCTCGATTTATCAAGCCGAAGTTTTGCATTCTGAAATTTTGGCTTTTCATTAGCATGGTTGGTTCTGAGTTGTGCTATATGGTTGACAAATAGATAGAATTGGCCATTAAGAGTGGAGTCAAAGGGTTTTGTATATCCATCAAAGCAGATAGGAATATAAGTTACTCTTGGCCTCAGATGATAGTTTCTGCTAGATGTATAAGCACTTCAAAGATAACATGATTGTAGTTTGATGTAGTCCTTTGACCTACATTTGCATTGTATGGAAAAATTAGCTTTCTATCATGTCCATGTAAATGAGGAGACGATCCAGAAGCTTTCTAATGTCTGCCCTTTACTTGAGGATTCTGCTTTAAACCACTGCTGGGGTTTCAAATACTTTGATGTTTCTAAACTTTGCAAACTCAAGACTATCCACTTGCATGTGGAAGATCTTGAAAGTGTCAAAATAGCAGCTTTAACTCTCCAATATTTTAGTCCTTGCACCGCTGGAACCGTACTCTGTATGATTGACATAGTAGGCTGCAAAGATTTGAAAAAGTTAAACTTCTCATGCATTAAAATATGCAACCAAGAGTTTTGGAGGCTCCTGTCTACATTTCCTTTAGTAGAGACGTTGTCTGTGAATCGCTGTGCTTGCCCAAGGAGTGGTAAGATTTCAAGTAAATGACTATAGATATTGGGCCTTCTCTTTAACCCTAAGTTGGAGGCAATTAAGATTGATACCCCAAACCTACTTGAATTTTTTATTCCAGTGATGAATGCCTTCCCACATACTTTATACATTCTCAAAGTCAGCAGCATGTTGATCTTATATTTGATGATGAACATAACTCTGATAGGTACTTGTTGTTAAAGAATTTCTTGGACCAGCTAATCAAATTATTCAGTTGTGTTTATATATTGCAGTAAGCAAGGTATGTTTTATGCCTATCTGATGATTGATAATATGAGATTTTGTTTCCCAAAAGAATTTGTTTTAATTATTTTCTTTGGGCCTCTTGCTGGCCATTTAGGATCTATCCAATCTTCAAGAATTATTGGAAAACTCACCTTCTTCCCCTTATGAAGTTTAGAGTTTGGAAATTGTCTGTAGGGATGTCACCGGTTTCAAATTATCTTGCCCCATTGGAATTCCTTTGGGCTTGTTGTCCAAAGATTTTGTGTATGCATGTTCATCCTGCTGATGAGGTCCATTTCTTTAAGGTATGATCATGTGGTACTGTAACTATATACTTTTAACTGTTTGTTTTAAGTAAATGTTTTAATATAGCCTTTTCATTTTGGAAATAGTAATATATTATGTTTGAATTTTAGTGGTTATAACATGACCTCAAGAAAGCAGATGCCAACTACTGCTGTTCTTCTCAAATCGAGTGTTGGCGGCATTACTTGAAAGGTATCAAATCCGGGAAATTTATTAGAGATGGTAAACCTGGTAAATAACCTTTGAGCTTAGATACCCTGCTTGACGGACGGTCAACTCCCCCATAAGGAACCATCTACTTTTGTTTAGGATGGTATCACTGTCTGCCCACTGAGGTTGTTTAAGTTAGCCAATTTCACTCATGTAGATATATCTGTGGTGTTGGTACAATAGTACTCATGCTTAGGATGTGGAGGATGAATTTTCTTTTTGCATTGCACTTCTCAGATTGCAATGTTTTTCTAACCTTTATCAGACTAGTCTCGTATCTACAACTCGGCGCAACAATGTGTAATTTTATGTGTTTTCTGGTTGCTTTCTCGAGGGTCTTGGTCATCTCATGTAGATGACTGGAATTTATTGTCTCTAGCTGTGTGAAGGACAGGTTTAGTGAATTGCAGGAAACAACCCAAAGACATTGAGTAAGTGCTGAATGTTTGACTTTGGTATGTGTATTTAGCGTTGTAGACTCCCTTACTACAAGAAGAAACCTTTAGTTCTAAATTTAATTGGGTCGGCCGTTCTGTTGCGTTCTATTATTACGAGCTAAATTTGGTGGAAGGTGAGAATTTGTACGTTCGAAGAGCAAAGGGGTCGCATGAAAATTGAGGAAGCGACTACAACGGGCTTTTTGGCTTCTAAGTATATATATGCATTTGAGAATGAACCCCTCGCCTCTATGCACAAATTGGAAAATTTATTTGTCTACAGTAAAATTAAGGAGCTGAAAAGGCCAAAATAATTCGATCGTGCAAGGCACATTTCAAATGACAGTTTTGGGTCATATATGTGATAAATTCGTTATGAAAAGAAGTGAGTTAATGTAGTAAGTACATTCAACGAATCCCACCAAGAAAAAAGAAAAACCCCACAATAGAACAAGTCAAAAAAATTCTCGCTATGTGCGCCATAGTAACTTGGGAGCAGCGTACGGCTTAGCATAAAAAGATTTCGAGGCAAGTATAGTGACCATTATACTGATTAAAAGCATGCCGAGTAGAAGCAAATCATCACTAGTGACCATTATGTAGTGGCTGGATGACCTACATGATGCCAATTTTAATGGGATCTTCCCATTATATGACAGTACATTTGACAGTTTTTAGTTTCAGGACGACTTTGTCTAAGTTATTGCATATAATTATCACTACAAGATTATAAGAGATGAAACCAAGTGAACTAGTTTGATTGGTGACAAGAGCAAGGTAACACACCTTACTCAAATTCCACAAACCGTGAGCTTTAATTCCAATGCAACCAAATGAAGCCAAACCACATACTTGCCGTGTACACCCAAAAATAAGAAAAGAGACGGACTAGTATCCTAGATGTAGTAATCAATGCTGGGAAGCAGCTTGCGCACAAAGAGCCGAAAAAGGATATTATTGTTTTTGTTTTTTTTTGCTTCTGAGGTGGTACATAAAGGATGTGACATCTTGCTTATGCAGTGCAGTATGCAATCCGCATTGCCTGCCATTAAAGTGGGCCTCCACTTTGTTTTAGATGCAGCCGACGAAAAATTATAAATGTATTTATTGAATAAATATATAAAAAAATGATAATTTATATGTTAATTTTTAAAAGTAAATTAATTATTTATTATATATAATAATAATAATTTTTATAAAATAAAATAATTATGAGTCATATTTAATTATTTTCTTATTTCAAACTTTGCAAATCATCACTAAAAGAACAATACTTACAATTTATAACCTTTTTAGAGAGAGAAAAGAAGATTAATAATTTTAATATATTATATATGTAATATCTTAGTATCTTGTAGGGTATTTATAATCATTTTAATTTTAAAATTCTCTTCCGGCAATTTTTGTTAATTTTTAATAAATTATACTTTTATTTTTATATTTTTAAATATTATATATTTAAATTTATAAATTTTTACCATTTTTTAATTAATTCTAATTTACCTCAATTTTATAATTGTTTCAATTATCTTTATACATATGACCCATTAAAATTCTAACATATTGATAATAAATATAAATTTTAATTTAAAAAATTAAATAAATTAAAAATTTTAATTTATCATTAATTTTATTATTAATTAATTTATGTTCATATATCAAAATTAGTATGTAATTATGTATCATGTCTCATGATTATTTAAATATTATAATTTTCAAAGTAATTTAATTAATTATTTCAATATATAATTTTTTAATATAATTTTATTTTTTATTATATTAATATTTTAATTAAATATAGAGTATAAAATTAATATTTATCATATATTGTTCAATTCCATTAGTTATCTTTGATTTTATAAATATTATTGTAATTATTTATAAATTATTATTTTACCTTACATAAAGATTTATTGAATTAAAACTTGTTGAAAATAAATGAAATATTTATTTATTATCATTTTAAAGTAACGAATTTTTTATTAATCATTCAATTATTTTTTATATAATTTGTTATATGTCTAATTTTACTATAACATTAATTTTTAATTAAGATACTTTAAAGGTAAAATTAAAATATATTAATTTTTATATGAGATATTTTGATAATCTCAAATTTAAGAATCAATTACATGATTGTTATGAAATTATTTTTCATATATACAAAAAAATATTTCATTTAAAAATTCTTATAATATATCAGTGAACTTGTTTAATTAAAAAATATCCACACATTTATACTTATTTAAGTATCTTTACACTTTAATTTATGAGATTAATTATTTTTTTTTATGATAAAAATAATATATTATATTTCAGTCTTATAATTTTTTTAATATCATATTTTGATTACAATTAATTAATAATATTTTAAAATAATACTTTAACACTATAAATGTTTTATAATTATAATTATTTTTATAAAATATATTTATTTTATAAATTTTATTTTTAAAATTTATTATATCGTTTATATAAATAATAATAAATATAAAAAATAACTTTAATTGATATATAATATACATAAAAATGTATTTATAATACTAACATGGCCCTCTTTCCTATTCTCGCAGTCCCATCTTAATCGGATGTGGGTTATCAATTCTAAGCGTGCACGTTTAAACCAGTTGCCATTTCCCTGGTATCATCATTGCCCCGCATCCAACCTGTAAGTGGAGCCTCGTGTATGGACTCTACGACAATGGGTTTGCAGTGGGAAGGCAACGACCCCAAGTTCTGTGACCTTTAGGCACGAATATGATAGGGAGAAACATGTAAGGTTCAGCAATATCCAGGCGTAACCGTCAAATAGTGTAGGTGGTGACAAATAAGGAGGCTTTGGAAGTCAAACAAAATGAAAGTGACTTGTCATTTATGATAAAAGCTTTGTGTTCATGTGACAAGAATATCAAATTCAGTGCATCTAAACGAAACAAATTTCCTTTTTTTTTTTTTTTTCTTGTTATTGGGCATTTAAGACCAATTGCTTTTAGACGAAGATTCTTTTAGCAATTGTATACCCCATGCAGATATCAGTGCTGTTTGATGTGCTCTCTCAACTGCCATTTTAAAGGTTTTTGTTTTTATCACATTAGAAGAATTCTATGGCGTGCAAGTCGCAAAGAATTCTTGTCAAAAAGAAGCCACTAAGGGTCCCTTGGCTCCAATTATAGTCCATTTTGCCAAGTCAATCAAAACGGCTAATCCATAAAGCTATGAAGGGAAGCTTTCTGGTTTTTTATATTTCTCTCTCTTTTTCTTTTTTTTTTTCTCTAACGATTTCACTGCTGAGAAAATTTTATCGGTAAAAATTCTTTAGCTTAAAATTACTTATAGCATATGGCGTCTTGAGATTATTATTAAATGAGAATAGTAGCAAAAGCAACCACTGATTGGAAGTTATTTGAAACCGAAAGCATAAGACAGCAAGCCGCTATATAATTAGTTAATGATTAGATGTTCTATGACTTATTTATTATTGAAAGAACAAAGATATACTGTAGAATAATCTTTTGTGAATCATTTTGTTCCCTTTCTCATCTTTAAATTTCCATTGGTCAAGATACCCTCACGGGCTTTAGTGTTTGATCCTTGTTGTTACACGCGGATCGGACAGCCAAAAATGACCAGACCTTTGTGAAAAAATAAAATTTGCAGTATATATAAATTAAGGCAGCGGCATAGCTCTAAAGCTCTAGCCCTTGCCTTACATTTGAGGAGCGGAAAATGGCATGGGCTATTCAATCTCTCTCTCTCTCTCTCTCTCTCTCTCTCTCTCTCTCTCTCTTTATATATTTATAGACACACCCTAATTCTATGACACTGGTGTCACGGTTCTTTGCTCCTACAAATAGGCAATATGATGAATTTAGAAATCTCTTAATAAAGGACAACATAATGAATGTAGAAGGCTTGTAAGAAAAATCTATATATTAAAATGTATCATATAATAAATAATAGTAAATAGTAGTAGATGAAAATTGAAGGGATGTGATATCTATTATTAAATTAAAAAGGAATCTAATGGTTGTGACTTGTCTAATATTTATATAAAAAGAGACTTCTTTTCTCTTATTTGGAACACTCAATTTGTAAGAGAAATATACTTAAAAGTTTATCTCTAAAGGTTTTTGTGAGTTTAGTGTGAGAAAGTTGTTGGGAAGGAATTCTCAAGGTCCACACGGGTAAAAAGTACTAAATCCATTAGGCTCATGATAGGTGGTATTAGGGTTGATTCGTTCCAAGCGCAATGACAGATTCACGTTCTGATGAAACGTGCATCATGGGTGATGACCACGATGATTGTGGGAGGAAAGTCGAGAAAAGTGTTGGCAAGAGAAAGAAAAGTCTTGTTATTTTGAGTTCGAGGGATCTAGTAGGGAACTTGGCACATCATATGACGAAAATTGAATCATTCGTCACTAATGTCTAACATTCGGTTGATGACTTGACTTAATCCGTCAAAGGAGTAGATGCTGAAAGGGAAGAGTTCGTGGTTGAGATGTAGAAGCTCAAAGTTGACATGGGAGAACTTTGAGGTAAGTTGCTGGGGACTTTAAAGGTAGAACTCCATCAGCAGGACGAGTCCTTAAAGGCCATGATAACAACTATACATGTAGAGATAGCAAAACTCAAGGAAAGTTTGCATAATCGGAGGCAACGTGCGTGAACAAGATGATCACCATGTAATGACCATGTATAAAAGCACCCAAGCCAAAGGAGTTTAGGGGCTCGCGAGTGGCCAAAGATATGGACAACTTCCTATGGTACATGAAGTGGTACTTTCAAGTCATAAAGATCAATGATAACTAATCTAGAGTAAATACTGCGTTTATGTATTTAGTTGATAATGCACTGTTGTGGTGGTGTTATCAATTATATGATAGTTGTGGAGATCCTATCACGACTTGGGATAGATTCATTGAGGATTTTCGATGGAATTATTATCCCACATATACAGAAGAAGAAGTTCGCAACAAGTTAAAGCGTTTTGGGTAGAAAGGTGCAATATGTGATTACGTGAAGTAGTTTTCATAGTTGTTACTCCAAATCCCTTTGATGAATGAGATGAAGGTGTGCCACTAGTTCATGAGTGGTCTCAAGCTATAAACCAAATAGGAGTTAAAGCGGTTCTATGTGGGAGACCTCACAACGGCCATTACAGTGGCTGAATCTTACATGGAATACAAGTCAACTTCCATCTCCCAATTAGACTCTCATCCAAAGGATAAGACCAATGGTGGGGGAGATTCAATCTCCTGAATAGAGGGAGACCACCGATTGGCCCTCCCAAAGTCTAAGAAAAATTGAGTAGTAGACATAAGAAGGTACATACATATAAATGCTTCTTTTGCGATGACTCGTACATGGCACGAGATTGCCTGAACATAGCCAAATTGGTTACCTTATGTAAAGAAGATAAGCCAAAAGAGGAGGTGTGACTGGGTTCGTTACAAATTCTTAGCTTAATCAAGTTTAAGAAGACAAACGAGTTAAAGGGACTTATGTTTGCAGATTTGAAAATTAAAGAAACCATGATGAGTGTGCTTATGGATATTGGGGCGTTCAATCTCTTCATATTTAAAGAAATTGCAAATAAACTTAACTTTCAAGTTGAGAAAGAAATCGGGTGGTTCTAGATTGTCAATTACCAAGAGGTCCCTACTGTTGGAATTGCTGAGGATGTGGAACTATAAGTTGGGTAAAGGAGAAGTTAGGAAACCCTTAAGGTAATTCCCTTTAATGACTATGATTTCGTCATTGGGTTGAAATTTCTGGATAGAATCCATGCAGTTATATTACCCTTTGTTAAGTGTATTTGTGTGTTGGACAAATAGTGCCGATGCATGATTTTGGTCTATCATAAGTTAGACCATGATCGAAAGATGATCTCGACAATACAACTCACTAAAGGAGTAAAGAATTGTGAGGTGACCATCGTGGCAACTTTGAGGACTGAGGACAACAAGGGCGAAGAGAGCGAAATCCTGATAGCAGTAAACAAAGTCCTTGATTCATTCAAGGATGTGATGCATTTTGGGTTGCCCAATAAGCTTCCACCTCATAAAGAAGTGGGTCATCGGATCAAGTTAACGCATGATGCTCAATCACCCATCATGGTGTTGTATTGCATGACGCCCCCTGAATTAGAGGAATTAAGGAAATAATTAAAGGAGCTACTTGTTGCTGGATACATTTGACCATTTAAAACTTCGTTCAATGCGCATGTCCTATCTCAAAAGAAACACGATGGATCACTATGGATATGTATAGATTACCGGGTACTGAACAAACTAACCATAAAAAACAAATACCGATCCCACTTATTGCGGATCTCTTTGATCAACTTAGTGGAACTTGTTGGTTAATTAAACTTGATTTTCGGTTAGGTTACTATCAAGCCTAGATTGCCAAAGGAGAAGAGCCGAAGACAATATGTGTGACATGTGTCATACGAGTTCCTTGTCATGCCATTCAGTTTGACTAATACTCCAACCACATTCTGTACTTCTATGAATAAGGTATTGCACCTGTTGCTAAATCAGTTTGTAGTGGTTTACCTTGATGATATTGTTATGTATAACTGGATGCTTAAGGAGCACATTGAGCACTTAAGACAAGTTTTCCAAGTCTTACACGAAAATGACTTATACGTCAAGTGCGAGAAATGTGTCTTTAACCAAAAGGAAGTTCTATTCTTGGGGCACATTATTGGAGGCGAACAAGTACAAATGGATACAGTGAAAATTAGAGTCATCGTTGAATGAGAGCTGCCAATGAAAGTGATAGAGTTGAGGTTGTTCCTCGACCTCACAAACTATTATCGGTGTTTCATTCGAAACTACTCAAATGTCATCGTGCCACTAATAGACATACTAAAGAAGGAGAAACTATGGGGGTGGATGGATCGATGGCAGAAGGTGTTTGACAAATTGAAGTAAGTCATAATTGAGAAGCTGGTGCTGGTGTTGCCTGATCACACTAAGTCTTTCGAGTTAAAGACTAACACATCAGATTATACTATTGGTGGTGTTCTTATGCAGGAAAGACAAATGGTGGTATATGAGTCGTGGAAGTTGAATGATAGTGAGCAATAGTATACCGTTTAAGAGAAAGATATGACTATAATGGTCCATTACCTACAGACGTTGAGGTATTATCTCCTAGAGTGTAAGTTTATTGTAAGGATAAACAACATGACCATAAGTTATTTTTAAACCCAAAAGAAGTTGAGTCTGAATCAAGCTTGGTGGTAGGATTTTTTAGCGGACTTCGACTATATGATGGAGTACAAGTTAGGGAAGGCTAACTTTACATTTAATGCTTTTAGCTGGAAGATAGACTTGGCAAACTCAGTGAGTTGACCAAGTTATTCATAGATCAATCACATTAAGAAGGGGCTCAAGCATGATTAAAAGGCTTAAGCCCTCATTGGGTATACGTGAGAGGACAAGACTTGATATTTTTGGTGTGAAGACAGTCTTTTTTATACCAAAGGGCGACAACTATATGTGCCATTCTATAGAAAGTTAAGGAAAGAGGTGTTGTGCAAGTATCATGATTCGAAGTAGGCAGGTCATCCAAGGATCCACTGCACTTTGGTCCTTGTTAAAGACCAAACTTGAACAATGTTTGTTGCTAGGACTTTTAGATCCATTTCCTATCTCAACTCGTCCATAAGAAAGTGTTTCCATAAATTTCATAATAAACTTGCCAAAGTTCGTAGGGTATCAGACTCTTATGGTTGTGGTGGATAAATTCTCCAAATATGCGACATTTGTACTAGCAACGAAGGATTGTCTGACTGAGGAGGTAGCCAAGTTATTCATGAAGAACGTGGTCAAATACTAAGAAGTCCTACAAATGATTGTGAGTGATCACAACCTTCAATTCACAAGGTATTTCTAGTCCAAATTATGCAAGCTGTTATGATTAGAGTTGAATCTCTTTACGAGCCTACACCCCCAAACTAATGGTCAAACTGAGCAGGTCAATGCATACTTAGAGATTTATCTTCAACACTATGTGAGCATAACACAGACAAATTGGGCGAAGTTAGGCAACGTAGCCCAATTCTCCTACAACTTGTAGCAAAGTGAATCTATCGACCGAAGTCCATTTGAGATCATGTATGGGCAACAACTACAAACTCTAAGAGCAGTTGCATTAGGCTATTAGGGAAATAACTCACCTATATACAAGTTTGCCAAAGAATGACAAGAATAAGCGGACTTGGCAAAGACACGTCTACGTAAAGCCTTCAAATGCATGAAGAAGTGGGTCAACAAAAAACAACGACATATAGAGTTCCAAATTAGGAACTTGGTACTAGCCAAACTATACATCATTCTTCAGTACAAGGATATGAATAGGAGGCTAATCCTTCACTATGATACGAAGGGCCATTTTGTGTGATACAACGAGTCAAAAAGGTTGTATACAAGCTGGAGCTACTACCAAAATTAAAAATACACTTAGTTTTTTATGTAAGTATACTTAAATCTTACCGTGTAGATGAGGAAGATCCAGATCGAGAGCAGTTGCAATGTGCCCCACTTGGAGCGAAAACTTAGTATGACTAAGAAGTCAAATATATATTAGTAGATTAGGTCATATTGAAGCGGTATTATATACCGAGACATGAATACTTTATCTGATGAAAGGGTCTTTTGAAGAGTGAAACTAGTTGGGAACCTGCTAAAACTCTTTAGTAGTTTAAGAAAGAGATTAAGACTTACCACGCTAATGAAGCAACGAGGGCACTGTCTGATTAGGTGGGGGAGAATGTCGTGATCCTTTACTCCTAGGGATAAACGATACGATGAATCTAGAAGTCTCTTAAAAAATGACAATACAATGAATGTAGAAGGCTTTTAGGAAAGACTAATACATTGGAATATATCATGTAATAAATGATAGTAAATAAGAGTAGATGGAAGTTGAAGGAACGTGATATTCACTATTAAATTAAGAAGGAATCTAATAGTCGTGGCTTGTCCAATACTTGTCTAAAAGGGGACTTCCTCTCCCTTATTTGGAACACCTAATTCACAAGAGAAATACACTAAAAAATTTCTCTCCAAAGATTCTTGTGAGTCGAGTGTGAAAAGGCTGTTTAAGAGGAATTCTCAAGGTACGTATGGGTAGGGAGCGCTAAACATTGGCATACCAAGTATCATACTTCTTCATTTTTGTCTCATTTTGCATCAAATTATCAACTTCTAACTCCTTTTAATTTCACTAATTAAGTTGTTGATTGTTACAATTCTCATATTACTTATATGATCAAATTTAATAATATTGTTTATGATATTTGATAGAGGAAGAGACAATTAAACAATTATGGACTCTTTTACTCCCCATATTCTGCCGTTTGTTTTACCAATCTCTTAAATTTCCTAAGAATCAAGTGTTTCAATGTATTGTTTGGGAGAGGTAAAGACTATATTAAATAAAAATGTTGAACCGTCTTAGATTTCCTTTATTCCTAATTTGTTGTTTCTTCTTCTAATTTCTCAAACTTCTTAAGGTCTAAAACTCATTTCTTTCCCAATCAAAATGTCATCTTCTACACTGTTGGATTTCTTAAAAAGAAGAAAGAAAGTTTCTTTGACAATGCTCTTTCTCTTCGGCCCTCTTCTTCGACAATGCTCACAAAATGGTTGTTTCCTTTCTTGACATATATAGTATACTCTCTTTCTCATTTTCTCTCTCTCTTATTTCAATTCGATGCCCCACATCCATGGGGGCGTCGCCTTTTGTAGTTACTCCGTAGATTTTATCCATTTTTTCTTTTTTTGGCCTTGGCAGGAAAAGGGTGGATGCGTTATGGTGGGATCAAAAACTACATCAATGTGTTTCTATTACTTTGGCAGTTAAAGCGGCAGTGACAACTCTTTATATTTCTATCGGATTACCTTTTTTTGGGTCAACCCATATTTTATCAATTATTGTTAAATTTGAATTATAATTATAATTTTGATTTGTTTAAAAGTACGAAAATTATACGAGCCACATGTTAAAATCTAAAGTAAGGCTCCCTCCTCCAAGCAATCAAAATTTCGTTGTGGGGTCATCGATTTAGATACACATGTGGTAGCATTCCATAGGAAACAGATGTTTAACTTCTGACCAGAAGTTGAAACGACCCCAACAATGCCATTTGTTGCATCAATTGAATCCATCCATTTAAGAATGAAAAACAGAAAAAAAAAAAAAGTTAAATAGAAGAAAAGAAAGAGAGAGACTGTGAAAGGAGAGACAGAAGGTTTGCCTTATAATTGGGCTGCAAATAATTACAAACTATTTGGGGAAATATTAAGGTTTTAACAGTAAAATTATATAATAGGCATAACTTTCTTAGGAAGTCTAGAAATCATCCCCATGCTTGGGTATGAAGTCTAGCCGAACTGCCTCTTAGTTGCCTTCATTATTATTTTCTTCAAGAATGTACAGGGGTCTTAACTATTCAATTTTTGAATCAAATCAATCTAAGAATCTTTTCTCCTCTCCTGTGAACATGACTTTTGTTTCTCAGCTGTCTTTTTTTTCTCTCATTTCCCAATCATCATCCTTTTTGATGGTTGCGTTCCTTACCCATTGGCATATATTTTCTTTATATTTCATTGTTTCTCTTCTCGGTAGCCTTATAATTATAGGAAGTTCATCCATTCTTTCCAATTTTCGAGAATGTTTATCATATGTTTCATGTATTTTCCGGATGACCTTTATCAATTCATATGCGTTATTTTGCTTTTTCAGCTTCTTTTTTTTTTTATTATTTGGTATTATGAAGTTAAGTTTAGTCCAAAATACTATTATCTATACTTTAGTTTGCTTATGCTATTGAGTGGGTATTGTACTTAATAGTTTTCTCGTGTGTTTGTTGTGTAAGTCTTAACAATCCGTGATTCTATCCCATTTTGTTCCGTGCTATGACATTATTTGGTGGTTATCGCACTTTTGTACTCTTATAGAGGAATGATTTTCAAAGTTGCATCAAATATTTTTCCATAATATCAAAACCCTTTAGCGGAAAAGATTAACTATTAATATTTATATAATTTTAATATGTAAATGTATAAAAATTTTAATGTATAAAATACAAATATTATGAATATTGAAATCGTAGACGTGAATTGAATTGTTTTTAGGCCACATGGGATCTTACATAGGGGGAAAAAAAAAAGTTGGGGGGAGGGGGGAAGAACTTTTTCTTGTTAGTCAAGAAGCAAGAAAATTTTGTTTATTATCTTTCCTTTTTTCTTCATTAAATATCTAGAAATAATGTGACAAAATGCCTAACTAATAGAAGGTACGCGCGTAGCACCCGTGGATGACTTATTTTAAACTCTTGTTGTACACTACCAACATTATCTGTTGCCACTTGCCGATATATATATATAGAATAAATAAAGGCTCTTGTTCGCGGAAGAAAATGGACTCTTTTCTTTATTTGGTCAACAAATCGACTCTTCTCACCTGCCCTCGTCAGCAGGGATAAATCCAAGATGGGTTGCCAATAGAGAATGCCGTTCTGCTCCATGATCAGAACAAGCGGCTTTAGCGATATGGACCCCGTAGAGTTGACTTGGGGCAGTTGCTGACGATGAGTCCAAAAACTGAACACCCCACAAGGTGATAGTGGTTTGCCCCAGCAGTGGCACAAAGAGCTTAGCACTACGTGACTAGAAGAACCATTTCTGGCATCCAAATGCCAATTTCTTCTTCCGTTCCTCAGACTAGTGCCATAATACCTAGCTGGTCTGAAATGCCAAATCTGTAAACCCATTTCAGTAGTAAATATGTCTTGAAAATTCCCTCTCATCTGTCGTCTACAAAAATTGAATGTGTCCCAAGCGACACTGTGAGTTCGGATATCATTACTTTACCTTTTTCTTTTTTTTTTTTTCATTTAGTTTTGCAATTGTACGAGTATAAAGTACTGTATGATGCCAGTTGTGTCGAGACCTTGAATGTTGACTATTTGAAACGAAAGATAATATGAATTATAATATAACATATAAGCCTTCCCTTAATTCATGATGTCTGTTAATATGTATATATATATATAATTCCGGCGGTAGATAACAATATCAATATTAGACTTAAACCGGATTGGCTATTAGGCTTTGTTCAAAATCGTCTCGTTAGAATTTTTTAATTATTAATATTAAAATACTCTCAAAATAGCATTCTTATTATGAAATTAATTATAATATAGTTTAATTAATTAAAAACCACAAATAATATATAGTTTCACCACGTCCATTACATGATTAAAATGCCCCGTGACACGCAGACCAATAGGAAAGTACAAGAACCTTTCGAGAAAAGAATCTTGCTAGCTACAATTTCCACGTCAACAATTTTGCACATCATGGAATAATATCATCAGCATCCGTCCAAGAAAACACAGCTCATGTCAGAATTTTTCTTTTTCGGTAATATCATAATGCGGCTCGTTCACATATCATGTGAACCCAACCCTCTGCCTGGCTCACAGTCACTCACCCGCTCTCGCTCGTGTATATAACTCTCAGGGTCAGAGCCACATTTGTGTACATGGAATTGTAAGCTCAAGCCAATTCAAAAGTAGTCTCATGATGGGTGTCAAGTGTTGTGGTCTGGTTTGTTCTCTCTTTCAAGTTATGCTATTGCTCATCCCAGAAACAATGGCACAGCAGCAACAGCAGTCTTATTACTATAATGTGACCAGATTGAGAGGGAGAAAGCAAGTGAGAGGTTGCGATCTGTTTCAGGGGAAGTGGATCTTTGATGATTCTCCTCCTTTATATGATTCTCCATCCTGTCCTTTCATAGATGCTGAGTTTGATTGTCAAAGTCATGGCAGGCCTGATAAGCAGTATCTTAAGTACTCTTGGCAACCTGACGATTGTAGCTTACCAAGGTACTGCTCACTGTTCACTTCGCCTTGGCTTCCCTTAATTTCTTTAATCTGAAACTCGAAACAAAGATTTACTGGAGAGGTTGAATATTTATTCATTTGACAAACAACTTTTGGACGAATATGAGTTATGTCACTCGTAAAAGTTACCACTGTTACCTCATTTCCTTAGCTTTGCTTGTTCTGAAACATGGAGAGAGATACCATGGTTCTGTCCCTCCAATTACTTATCTGTCTATTTACCCTTTTTTTTTTCTGGGGCAGGTTTAATGGTGTGGATTTTCTGGGGAGGTGGAGAGGGAAGAAGATAATGTTTGTGGGTGACTCACTGAGTTTGAACATGTGGGAATCATTGGCGTGCATGATTCATGCGTCGGTGCCCAAGGCCAAGACTACCTCTGTGAGAACAGGCTCGCTGTCTTCTTTAACCTTTAAGGTAAGTTTTGCTTTTCAATCTTTGTTTTTCTTGTTTTCAATAATTTCAGAAAGAGAAAAACTAAATAGCAATACAGTAACAACAAAAAATATAGATCTATCACGTTTTATTTGATCACATCTCTCTTGTTGCTCTTTATGTACTACTACGCAGCAGTGGTACTCTCTCAGAAAAAACAAAGCTATTTCCAATGTGTACATGTTTGTCCGCATGTGCCGGTGGTTCCTGCTTATTATGCTTTTGAGAAAGGTCTGGTTTTTCAGTCTCCTACTGCGGCTTCCAACGTGGCTTGCTTTACCCAATGTAATATGATGAACAGTTGTGCAACCGAGATTTTTCCTTTTCCTGTTCCCTGGGTGGTCACGTAATCAAAGTTAGCTTGATAATATGGATTTAATTATAGTTTCTTTTGGAGAGACAGCTAGTTTTGTTTTGTGGCAATATAAGACATTTACCATTGGGATTTGTTTTCCCCACTGTGAAAAGCATAAGAGGAACATGTAGTCCCGGAGTGACAGCTTTTGCTTTATATTTTTTCAGCTTTCCTAATAACAAAGCCCCACGCCAAATTTTAGACCCACCATTCAAACGTTTGGTAGAAGTTCCCCTTCCTCAAGCAGAAGTAGTGAATGAAAAGTAAGCAGGTGAATTCGACCTATCTGCCATCCTCTTATCCTGTGTTCCCATCTGACTTCACTCACCAGCACCAACTGTGTGAAAAGGTCAATAATTGAAGCAAATAATTGAGGAACGATGTGTGCAAGGAAATTCCTTCAGCATGACACCATCCTCCTTTTTTAAGGACTCGTTTAGTGCTTTACTCATATTAGGCATCCTGTTGTCTTTTATACCTTGACTTCACAGAAGATCCAGGTTTTCTAAAAGGGCTCCAATACATGGCCTGAGAAATTGCAGGGAGAGAGAGATAATGACGGGCCAAAAGAAACAAGGAAATTGCATGGATTATTTTATCTTTCACACCATAGTCACCAACTTGGCCCCAGAGGGAAATTGAGTAAACAGTCACTCTTCCCATTTGACGGTTGTCATGAGAATACATAAGACGCATGCAAACACGCTATTATGTGAGCTCCATAGTTCATGGTTCCAGATCGATCTTGCTTCCTTTCCTATTTGAAGAGATTAAGGTAATACATGTGCTTTGACCATCATGCCTTTAATGACAAACAACAATGGTAGACTCGAAAGTTATATCTCATTAACAAAGCAGAAATTCCTTCAACTGCCTTTTTGGCAATTCAGCTTGGTGCCCCTTAGAACCTTTCAGTGAGATTGATGTCAAATTGTTGGCGTTGACCCTCTGAAAACGAGATTTTCCAGCATTTAGTGCTCACGTGAATACACCTAGTCCCCACTTTGGAGAATGACTCTTGTTATCGTTGTGACTCTGATTGATTCCTTCCCTGGTAAACTTTCTTACCATAAGACTAGAATTTACTCTTCTGGGTCTTGATGAATCCTAGCTCTAATCCTCTTTCCACGGCACATAAAATCACATGTGAATGGTATTCGCACGGATTGGCTAACATTTGCAGTTGTGCAGGACTATGGAGTAACGTTATTCATGTATCGTACGCCATACTTGGTAGACATGGCTCGGGAAAGTGTGGGTACGGTGCTGAGGTTAGGCTCGATAGAAGCTGGGAATGCATGGAGAGGAATGGACATGCTCATCTTCAATACCTGGCACTGGTGGACTCACACCGGAAAATCTCAACCGTATGTTATATATGTCATGACAGAACATTCAGGTCACATTACCCGGACATTAAGTCTGACTCTCATTGATGTTTGTGACAACATGCAGATGGGACTATATCAGGGATGGAGCAACTTTGTACACTGACATGAATCGTTTGGACGCATTTTACAAAGGGTTGACAACATGGGCCCAATGGGTTGATGTCAATGTTGATCCTTTAAAAACCAAAGTTTTCTTCCAGGGAATTTCTCCAACCCACTATGAGTAAGTAAAACAAATGCCCCAGCAAAGATTTATAGTGTTATCTCCCAAAAAATCGAAAGATCTATAGTAATAGTCATGCATCTGAAGCCATTTCTTCAATGCACACACACCGAGATCATACTTCCATCGAAAGAAAGTAGTCATGTTTTGAACCAGAAATACTGTGTCTTGGTAAAACAACAAAACTAATTGTGGTCCACAAAAACAGTGGCAAGGATTGGAATCAACCAAGGAAGAGTTGTTATGGACAAGCAGAGCCATTTTCGGGGTCTACATATCCAGGTGGTGCACCTCCAGCTGTTGCAGTTGTCAACAAAGTTCTAAGCACAATTAGCAAACCAGTTTATCTCCTGGACATAACCAATCTCTCACAATTAAGAAAAGATGCTCACCCCTCTGCCTATGGTAATGATAACAAGCCTGGAAGAGACTGCAGCCATTGGTGCCTTCCTGGATTGCCTGATACTTGGAACCAACTCCTATATGCTGCACTCGTCATGTGAAGGATTCATGCAAAATCAAACCAAAACCAAGTTTGATTCTTTTCTTTCATGACATTTCTATACAACTCTATACTTACGAGGGTGCAGAAATTTCTGATCTACTTCTGGAAAATAATAATAAGGGAGGAAAAGTCAATTGTAAAGTGATTGCTTTGCTTCATCATTAAAATTATCCTATAAGGATAGAGAGATGGGTGACATTGAGATGCTGATGTCATTGCATGAAGGAAGTGTAATGCCCCTAAGGAGTAAGCATAGGTTTGTTTCAAATTTCATTTCACTTCCGGCTGTTTTATTAACCTTTACTGAAGGATAAAATCCTCATTAAACTTCCACTTCAATGAATATTTCACACATCATTTGATTCTTGAAGCCATCACCACAGAAAATATAGTGTAGAAATGAAAGGCTGAATGACTCAAACCTATTATCTTAATGACACAGGATACTTAAGAAGCTAGACAAAAGTCTTTCTGAAACCTTCTTCTGCAAAGGGAGGCATGGCATTGCCGCACCAGTTCCTGCTCAATCTGTTTTTGTTCTCACAATGAGTACTATTCATAGTACAACAACCGTCTTTAGTAAATTACTAATCCTGGATTATTATTTCAAAATACTAATTGGCATTTCAGATATCATGTGTATAATACTATTTGTCCAGAAAGATACAATAACACAAGCCACACTGGCACAATAATAGAATGGCATACTACAGGTACTCTATAAAGACCGATGTAGGGCTGCCAGAAAGGCCCCCTGCCCCCAACCCAAACACAAACACACATGCAATTGCAGACCGTACTTCACAACATTATCTGAGTGAGGGAAGCAAGGCGAATTAAAATGTAGCAAACCTGAAGTGGACTACTCTATGGTATGAAACAATATATGGTGTCAAGGAAAACGCTAAATACACCCATCTTTAGGCATGAAGTATGAGTTTAATCAAGTCTTAAGCCCATATGCAAAATAACTACATAGGCATTTTACATCAAGATTGGAAAAATGAAGTGAAACTAACCTTAGAGAAAGTTGAGGGGAAGCAAAGATAACAAAAACTAGTAGCCTACAAAAAACTGCACCTGCACCATTCACTATGTAACAATCATCATTTTTATCTCCCATTTCTTCAGTATGCGCACTAGTTGCTCATATCAATCCACTATCAACAACTTTGACGTTCAAGGTCTTCCCACTGCAGCATTAAAGATGAAAGAATTCAAGAAATTGCTTGTAAAGATTTCACAGTGTGTTAGAGACCAGTATAAAATTGTTTCAACAAAAGTGTGTTTCTCTTCATCAAGATGATGAGAGCATTATGGTTGATGGTCAAAATTTGAGATTTGTCACCAAAATTTAAATCTCTATGACTCGATCTATATAAGAGCCCATCGCTAGAAAGTTAAATCATGAACTATGAAGAGTCTCCTGCCTAAGCAATTATGGGCACAAGAAATAAACTAGGTCTCACACGGCATTAAAGAAATAGCATATATCCTTGTGGTAAAGGAGCTTAATGAAGATGCTCGTACTTGGAGCAAATTTACAGCATCCAACTTATACTTCAAATAATCCATATGCTCCTCAACTAAAAGTGCAGATAAAATCACAAAATCAGTCTTCCCTTCAGAAAATTAACTGAGTGGCAATTCAGCAAGCTATAAGCCATCAGATGATGTTACATTCAATTAACTGAGTCTGTAAAGCATTCGACTCTCATCAAAGCTAGCATCTGAGGACTGCCGGAGAGAATGTGGGACACCAAAGTTTGATTTGTAATTTTATTTGCTTAAATGAGACCCCAGGAATAGACCCTGCAACAATATCATCTTATCATAAGCATCCTTAGAATAACAGTAACTACAACCCAAAATATTTTGTATTCAACATGTTCCATGATCAGCAAAACAGGTTGCTGATCCAATCACAAAATAGTAACTGCTGATCTAATCGTTCAAAATGTGATCATACGCATTTTAGCTTCGAGCTTTTTCCAATACCCCTGAGTAACTGCTGCAGAAATGCTGGACATTGCTTAATATGCCGATTAGATTCTCTATAGTAAAAGTTCTTCATTTATCAAAAAAAAGAAAAAAAAACAGAGAGAGAGAGAAAGAAACAGCACAAAAGAAACATGATTTTAGCAATTGGGACAACAATAGCCACTAATTGGGGTATCCAAGAAACGAAATTGAGTATCACTATTGTTTTCGACATTGCTATGAACTAATTTTTATGCCAAAAATACAAATTTTAGGCATTAATTATTAGTGGGGGGGGGAAGGAAACTGAAACTTGTACCTCCGCGAAATGCAGGAATAGAATTGGAAGAGATGACATCCCTCCCTGCATGCTCGCATTGCAGCAGCAGTAACATCTTGCCTGCAACACACAGAATTGCACACCCGTCGGGAAAATTGACACAAAAATCAGCTCAAAATGAGGCCAACACTCGCCTCCACAAACAAGAGCTTCATGTGTCCGTTGACTGCAACCCCACTTTGCTGGGCGCCCAGCAACCCCACAAACAAGAGCTTCATCTTCCGGGCGTAGAAGATCGGTTTGTGGGGTTTGCTGGGCCGGCGGTTGCGAGTTTGTGAGGGGGGCAGAGTGTTGGCCCCATTTTTTATTAAGAGCTCTACTATTATTTACTACACTTTGCCTTGTGGACAGGCAGCCATAATAAATAAATATATATTTATATATTCATAAAATTGTTGTTTTGTCTTTTTTTTTTTAAATGTTATTTTTGTTGAATTATCTATATATATATATATATATAATTTTAATAAAATTAAAATTTTAATATATATTTAATTTAATTAATTAATTTAATTTAATTATAATTTAATATATATTATAATTTATATAACTTATATTAATATTTTTTATATATATCTAAAATACATAAAAATAAAAAAATAAAAAAAAGCAAAATAGTCCTAAGTTCCTTTTTTGTTTTTTAAGAGAAAGATTTTTTTTTTCAAATTTAAATTTTTTAAAAATGTTAATAATTTAAAATTTTTTTATTTTTTTCTTTTTATTTTCTTAAAAATACTACTTTCAAATTTATTTTTTATTCTAAAAAAATACTCATAATTTGAGTTATTTTGTATTTTTAACATGTTTAAAATTTATACAATATAAATGTTTATAGTTAAAAAATAAAAAATAAAAAAACAAACAATCGTAATTTTTTCTTTTTGCTTAATATTTTTAAACTTTTCTTATTTTTTTAAGTAAAAAGTACTTATAATTTAATTTTTTTTAATTTATTTCCTTTTGTTTTCTTAAAAAAAATAAAAAATTATTCTCAATTTTTTAAAAAAATTCATAATTTGAATTCTTATTATTTTTTATTTAAATAAAATATAAATAAAAATAAATTTCTTAATAAATATATTAAATTTACATATTACTCAGATCTAATTCTAATAAAAACATATAAGTTTATATTAACCTTCTCTTTCCCGCAAGATTTATAATGTTAGTGTGGTTTTGAGATAAAATAAGAATAAAAATTTAAATGGTGAAAAAATTTGTTCCAAATATTTTTAAATTATCATATATAAGAATCCTCCTAATAATACTGTACGGCTTTTGGAAAAAGAAAAGAGCATGTGTTGATGATGTGTAGATTGCTTGGGATTAAGCTTGCCCCACTTTAGAACCAGACCAACTGGGATCTATCTAATGGTTAGCTTTCTTCATACTAAAGGAGCATAAGAAATGGATGGAACGTATTTTATGATCAAACATTCAATCTTAAAACCAACAATTTGGCACACACAGGCATATTTGCATGGTATATAACGCATGTTTTGAAATCTTTCATCGATTTTACTCGTCCAGAGAAACTATGTCTTGAAATTTGTGTATCTTTTCTTCTCATTTGTTTTATTTTTCTTTAATTCAACTTCGTTAGGCTTGTGAACAGATTACTGTTTCTAAGAACTCTTCTACAATCACTTCGACGCCGTTGCATTTCATTGATGACACTAACTGGCATCTATGTATTGGTTAGCTTTCAAATATAAAGGTAGACAGAATGTACTTTATGGTCAAACGTTCAACCATAAAACAAACAATTTGGTACATAAAAAGTAGCAACAAGGGCATAATTACGTAGTATATAACACCGAACTTCGTTCAATTGATGGCCTGCAACGCTACCATTTTTCCATTCTCGGCCTTATACTCCCTCCAAAGCTGATCGGCATTCTTTCCCAGCAGATCAACAAACTACTGAGGCACTGTATCCACTTCGCATCTTCTCGCTCGGATCTCGCCGTAGCATCATACCCTTGATCCCAGCTGTCACCTTGACCCCGTTTGACCCGAGGACTAGGTACATAATCAGACTTTAGCCTAACGAGATCAGCAATCCCTTCAATTAATCCTCCTGGGGTTCGGCCATTACCAGACCATTGCCATGCATGGGTCATCTCATGACAGATTACCCCGGTAAATTCCTTTTTTCACATCACTAGTATAGTTGCCTATGCAGTTGGCGCTCACATTGATCTCATTGTCGCTTGTACATGCAACTCCATCCATGTCATCGATGAACAAGCTCACTTTTTGCACATTTTTTTTGGACGCAGGAGTCGTCTGTTGGAAGAGTCTCCACATGAAATTCGTAGCAGAAGGAAGCTTTTGCTTGCTGTAATCAATCTCAATATCTTTAGTAAAGCGAGCTCCAACTGCGTTTGTGTAGCTAGATTTTCGGTTTGGTTTACGCTAGAATTGTGTTGCTGCCGTAATAGAGAACTTTAGAGACGCTTGGATAATCGTATCAAGGAAACCGTTGGAATTTAGATTACAAACCCTCAGTCTACAAACCCTAATGGTATTTAGACATGTATAATGAGTCATTATCGTATCAAATATTTCCTTTTTTTTTTTTTTTTTGAAAGTTCAGTAATTTTATATCGTATTAAATTATGACTCATTTGCCTTTTGTATCGTGTTACTGAGTCAGTAATCGTGCCTAAATAGTATTGTACATGAATTAGTTTTCATACTTGACTCGTGCTGCATTAGATTAATTTTCTTTTAAAAATTGAAAATTATTTTTAATTTTTCAAATAAAAAGTAAGTTTATAAATAAATATATAATTTAAATTAAGGGCTAAAAAAATACCTTTCTATTATTATATATTTAAACTTGAGATCTAAAAAACAAATTACAAAAATGAAATTTTTTGATTTAAGAGAAAAAATAAAATAATATATATATTAATAAAATCTAAATTTTAATTGAAATCATATAAATTAGTCACTTTTTTAATTTTTAATCAATAATAATATATTATGTTCTTTTTTAAATATTTTAATTATTTTTAAATTATACAAATTATCATGTAAATTGTTTTTAATCCATCACATAATAGAAATTTTTTAAATATAATATTAGTATTTAATAATATAATAAAAACTTGAAATGGACATAGAACGGGCTGTGCCATGTCATGGGCTCAGAACGGGTTGTGTCATGATCGGCCCACAGGCTAAAAGGTTCTCGATCTAACCCAAGTCCTCGTGGCAGATCATACCTGACATAATTCGACCTTGTTCATTTATCTTAATTTTTAATTTTAATTTAAAGACAAAATTATATATATATATATATATATATATATAGATATAGCAATTTAGAGCCCACCCTGTACAAACGCTCATTTTTTCCCACTTATTTTCAATGGAGTTCGAGTCCCATGACCCAATTAATTAAAATACATATTTTGATAAGCTAGTGGTAATTGAACATTGAGATTATAAAACTGAGACCATGTACATGGCCATTTGCCTCACTAGTTGCGAAATTCACTGAATGGCTGCGCGGATTAGGTCCAAGCGATCCTATCAGTTTCAGTACGTCCCTTGACCCGTAGCTGAGTTAATGCTCATATAATTATTTTTTTTTTTAATTTAACACCTTTTTATTTTTATTTTTTAAAAAAATTAAATTAACTCACCTATTTAAAATAAAGAGATAGTTGGTTACAAGTTTTACTCCGAAAAGAATTTTTTTTTTAAAGAGTGGGAACCGGTTGCTTCTCAAGTAGTCAATTCTCACTTTCAATTAATTACTTTTCTTTTTTGAGATTTATTTCTACTTTCTTTTATTTATACTTTATATCTCTATCCTAAATTAACTAAATTACCTCCCTCCCAAGGCCTCTATAAGTTAGCTTCTATTTGAATGTTTTTTTGTGTGTCTTATTTATCAAATTATGGAGATTAAATTTCCCAAAATAATTCAAAGTTCTTTCATTAGAATGATTTGAATTATTGACCTTTTTATATTTAAAAACATAAAATTATAACTTCAAAATGAAATTATACTAAAAGAATTAAAAGAAACTATTATTATAATTCATCAAACCCCAAATGTGCAGTAGATGATTTTTGCAAAAATAAAATTACGTATGTCAAGAATTAAGTGATTTAATAATAATAATACTATTTAGTTGATTACACAAAAAATAAATATAAAAAGCTAAGAATTAATATAAATTAAAAATAATCTTCTTTCATAAATAGTCAATCTCAAAGTTTGAACATTTATTATTGGGATTAAGAGTTTTATTCTTTTACTACTAATCTACACAATTAATAATAAAAGAGACATTAGTAATTATTGAAGTGAAATAAAAATTTCTCTTTGGTTTAAATTGAGCTTATAAAAATTTTGGTATATTTGTCGGAGTTCTTAAGTTCAACAAATGAATTGATTAAAAAAATTAAATTTTTATTATTTATTAATTTTACATACATATTTAATTCATTTGATAAATTTAATCATTATAAATTGCTCACATTTCACTCATCTTTTATTTTTCTTGTGATGTTATGATGAATGCTTTTTGTGTAAACGCGAGCTCAAGAACTTGTCGGCCTCATTAATTAACTTAGGTCCCTTATAGTGGAATTAAGTGACTTTTACCACATTAAAATAGTTATTCAAAACAAATCCTTTTTTTTTTTCAATTTATATCAAACATATTTTATTCAATTTTATTTTTAAAATTATTTTAAAGTGTTGTTTAAAGCTCTAAATTTAAATAAAATACTCTAAATTTGTATACTTAAAGGAATAATTTAATTAGTTACTTAAATTAAGTATTTTTTTAATTCAAATTTGACTTATTTTATTTTTTCTTAATTTTTTTTGTAACTTGTTACTTAACTTGCATAAATTACATAAGAAATCTCTAAATTTGAATAAAATTAAGTTTCACTTAAATAATTACTTAAATCAAAAGTTTTAATCAAATTTGATATATTTTACTCTTTTATAAATTTTTAGTAACTTATTATTTAACTAGTAAAAATTATGTAAAATGTCTCTAAATTTAAATAACATTAAATTTCACTTAAGTAATTATTTGAATCAAACATTTTTTTTATTGAAAATTGGTCTATTTTACTTTTTCTTAAATTTTTAGTAATTTGTTGTTTAATTTGAAAAAATTAATTAAAAAATCTCTAAATTTTAATACCATTAGATTTCACTTAAATAATTCCCCGAATCAAACATTTTTTTATTCAAACTTGGTCTATGTTTTTCTTTTTTTGAATTTTTAGTAACTTGTTAAAGTCAAGGATTAGGGCTTGAGCTCAGTCATTGCTTTGAATATGGAATCATCTTTTAAAAAACCTAACTAATTGACATTTCCTTTCTGCATTCATCGAATAAATTATGTAAAAAATTTATAAATTTAAAGAATATTAAGATTAATTTAAGTAGTTACTTAAATTGAATATTTTTTATTTAAATTTGACTTATTTTACTATTTCTTAAATTTTTAATAACTTGTTACTTGACTTACAAAAATTATGTAAAAAGTCTCTAAATTTGAATAATGTTAGAATTTACTTAAATAATTATTCAAATAAGATATTTTTATGCAATGTTGGTCTATTTTACTATTTCTCAAAATTTTAGTAATTGATTTTTTAATTTGTAGAAAGTGCATAAAAAGTAATAATATTAGGATTTATTTATATAATTACTTGAATAAGATATTTTATATTTTATATTTTTTTAATTTTGATGAATTGTCAAATATATGTTTTTTTTTTGTGATAATATAAATTATTTACTAGTGCTCAAAGAAAAAAGAACCATAATATTGAATGATAATTAATTAAGGTCATTATTTTTTAGAAAAGAAAACCTTATTTTGGCTACATATTATTTCTTTCAAAATGTAATCATACCTTTACATATAACAATTTTTAGAATAATTACTAACTATATGATATTTCAATGAATCAACAATATGATGACTAAATGCATTAAACAATATGATATAATGACTATCAAATGACTTTTTCTTTATTAAATGGTGATTGTATAATTTTAATAATATGGGGATTAATTTTTGTAGCTACTCTTATCAACTAGATTTTATTTAAATTTGACCTATTTTTTATAACTTTAATTTTTGAGTAACGTGTTGCTTAATTTTTAAAAATAATGTGAAATACTCTAAATTTAAATAACATTAGTATTCATTTTTATAGTCATTCAAATAGGTTAATTTTAATCAAATGTGAAGTTTTATTTAATTTTAAAAATTGAGTAATATTTTGTTAAAATTTGAGTTACAATATATTTTGATTAAGCAATCACTTAAATCAAAAGTCTTTTTTATTCAAATAAAAAAATATAGTGTACTATAGATTGATGATTCTAAATTTCAATCTTTACATTTAATTATACCACATAAGGAGTTGGTTTTTGGTAAATTGAGCTTAAGTCATTCCTTTTGAAAAAAATGGCTATGACATGTAGAATTAGATTCTAAAATATGGCTATAAGATACTTAAAACAATTTGGCAATTCTAATTCTTGAATTTAAATAGTGGGAGTTTTAGTAGTTATCATTATTTCTGTTATACTAGTAGGATCTCATGCTACACATTTATAATAAGCAATTCTTTGAATATACTACACAAAAAGTTGAAATTGACTCAATCAGAATTAAATAAAACAATAGTGCATGTTTAAAACTTAAAAATACTTTGATAGTTAATGGAAGACTTGCATGTAAATAACAAAATTTTTTTAATTTTTCCTTGAAATATTATAAATAATTTGCTCATTTCTAACTTACCAATATAAAGTGGTTATCAATTTGTCAGTCCGAGTTCTCATTGATATAATATTTGTGAATTTTGCATACCAATATTAATAAAATTTTGTTAATGTCTTCATGTGCTAAGTTTCGACTTTGAGAAACTTTTGAAAGGCTAATATATGGTAGAAAACCATCAATTTCCTTGCATCAGTTTTGACCACATGATCAATTTATAATATTTGCTTGAATTTAGTTTCCTAATAAGATTAGAAAATGTCATCTCTTAGTTAGTGTTGCCATTGATATATAGGCAATGCTCCTAAGAATAGATATATGCCCCTTAAGATATACAACTTAGAACTTAAACTTTAGAAATAAAATCTTTTATTTTGTAACTTTGGTAGTGATCATAAAGTCCTCTATGGTTTCTCATAGAAATGAGAGTTGATGCCATAAAAAGCATTAATCTACATTCACTTCTTTTAGTAGAATTGATGAAAAAAATGAAAAAATTTAACTTTTTAAGCTTAAATATTTACACCTGTAGATGGTAAATCTTTTTATTGCTAATTAATAATAACATGCAATAGAATTAGCACCACCCTAAAAGACATAATTGATGTAATTGTTCATGTTTGCTGTTTGCAATATCTAAAAAATGTTGCACTTCTTGAAATCTTTCCTTACTTTAGTAAATCATGCTTCAAAGTTTCCATAAGATTTAGTTAGAACTGAAGGTTTAATTAGAGTTTATAGGTATGTTTATGAAGTAATCTCTTATTGAACTAGAGAAAAAAAATTATGAATATCAATTTTAAAGAGCCAATAATAAAATAATTATATGTTATGGTAGTTTGCTCTTAAATGCCTCTGATTATTTTGATTACATGTCACAATAAAGTCACTATCTTTATTAAGCAAATAATGAAATAATTAAAATAAAAACATAAAAATAACAATTTCAAAGGATAAATTTTAATGATAAACAATTCTTTTTAATCATATAAAATTTGATAAATATTTCCTTTGTCCACATTTAGAGTTGTAACAAGCAGTATTGCCAATTATCATACGGCAACATATATTTGCTGAGTGCATAGCCAACCATTTAACCATCTTCCTTATGTTGGACTTAATATAACTTTAGTTGTTGTATATAAGAGAATCAATAATTTTTCAAACTTATTAATAGAGGACTCCAACAACAAGGTGAATATAAGTAGTTCATATCAGTAGAAGACTTGCAACACATAAAGGAGATATCCTAAAGTGAAGAGATTGAGAAGAACATACTAAAGAAAAAGAACATTTTGGTTTTTGAACTATTTCAACAAAAGGATGCCATAACCATAATTCAATTAGTATTCAAAATTTTTCTACTTAGTTCAAATTATATTAGATAACTCAATATTCTTTATGAAGGTGAGAAATCTCCTTTACATCTAAACAACTTATATCCCTTTAAAAGTTTTAATAGGAGAAATAAACAATGAAAGATATAATAAGACATAAATCTAAAATACCAAATATTTTGTTTCAAATTTTTTAAAGTGTGCTTGAATTTCATGCTAAATGTAAAATGTGTAGAAATCAAGTTCAACTATGATGGAAGCTTACTTAAGGAATAGAAAGTCTTAGTAAACATTTAATGAGTATATCTATTAAAGTTCAAACTAAAAAATTTATTGAAATTCCCTCAAATAAAATAAAATAAAAATTGCAGTTATTCATTTATAAGTGCCAAGAAAAAGCTTGAATTTTGGTTTTGAAGTTAAAGTGAAGGCAGAATGTTTTTCTCTCAACATGTCTAAATATTGAAAACACACTAAAAATCCTTGAAGTGAATTTGTTAAAATTGAATATAGTGTCCATAAACTATCTAACTAGATTCCATTAACTCATGGAAAGCCATAAAACAAAGAACAAACAAGACATAAAAAGAGAAGTATAAGCAAAAAATATTTATTTGATTTTGCTAACAATGTTTATTTTAAGGTGTTATAACTGAAACATGAAAGCGGAAGAATCACTCTTAGATAGTAATATTACTACAAATATTTTTTTCTCTTGCATCTTAAAATAAGGAACATATTAAGACCTAACTATCCACCAGTATTATACTTTAAGTTACAAATAATCAAATATAACATCGTCATTAATCAATAATAAACACAAACGACAAGATTTAAAGCTAATATGTTATTAACCTTCTTTTTTTTACTTGTCAACAATGTGGCCTTTGACGTTGATGTAGGGAGGAAGGGCTTTGTCTTGCTTTGATGCCTATAACCACAACTAGAAAAAAAAAAAAAAAACTCCAAAATGAGATAGACAATTTTTTTAAAAATAAAAGATAAAAGAAAAGAGATTTAAATGCGACTTTTCATAAAGTTGGCATTCCTCTATGACTGCTATTCCTTAAAATCTAGCAAGTCTTATAAAACTCAATATTGTTTTGTATTAGAGAAGAATGTTAAGATGAAAGCAAACGCGTAACTTAAATAGTAAAATTGACTTCTTGAATGAATGGACTGCGTGTAAAGCCTTTGATCCTAGTAATTAGAGAAAATGATGGTATCCCTTAATATCTTGAACATGCCTCCTCTATACTCTTGGGTTGTTATTGGAGCTCCAAAACCCTTTGGCATGATGCGGATGGTTTTTCACCTCGTTTTTTAGCTTTTTTAACTAGACCCACTCCCCTAAGCAAGTTCCAGTTACAAAAACAAAAATCAATAAATGAAATTTCATAAATCAATCTTTTTTGTCCTTGACCTACACTCTCAGTCACCAATCCAAAATTTAACCTGTAGAATCGATATCTTGTAATTTCAATGTGAGTCTGACACTCATTTTTTGTGAGAGTGCAATTAGCAAGCATATCATATAATACTTTTTTCCCCTTTAAAATAAGTAGATTATTAGTCTGTTTTTTGAAGCGTTAAATATTGTAGAAGATTACCGTGTTGGTAGGAAATCTCTAATTCTCTACCACAAAAATCGGGAAGGCCAGAGTGCTCTAATATTTAGGGATTTTTGATTTGTTGTTATGTACATTTAAATTTGTAATGCTGTGTTATTAATGAATCAATGAATTTTCCGTTAAAAAAAGTACCGCAGATTTGACCAATATTATTACAATCCGATTTGTTTTTGGTCCATAGCATTCGAAGTTTTGTATACTATGTAACTTTCTCTTATTTATAAGATCTGAACGTTCAGTTTTTCTTGTTTATCTTTTTAATTTCCGTCTTTTTTTTTTAAACACTAAATTGTAATGGTTGATAGAAGTGAAATTGCAAATTATTTGTTCCACATGATCATGGCGATTATGGATCGTCAGCGACACAAGTACATGCTATTAGAGCAGACCGATTAAGTAAATTCCTCGTGGCAACAAGGAACTTAGTATTATGCTTTTGTTTCTATGTTGTTTCTGTGAATAATGGGAACCCAATTTAAGTAATTTATGGGGGACTTTATTATTAGAGCATACTTAGTTTTGTGTAAAATAATTGCTGACAATTATTCATAATAAGATTTTCAGATATCAAGATACATTTGTCTCTCTCAGCCTGCAAGATGATATGAATATAAGAAAATGATAAATCTTTTCTTTTTCCAACAAAGCAAGGTCCTCTCCATATTTACATGATTGACATGCCCTCCAAGTCAGGCAAAGTAATTTTTTTATTGGGGTAAAGGTATTTTGTTTCCAGAAGTGGCCAAAAGGATTGCGGAAAAAAAAAAAAAATTTATTCTTTCTTGCCTTCCATTATGATATGGTACGTATTTCACTTCTGCCAAAAGTGGGAATACCAGCTTCTAAGCCAAGAATACTTTGCCTGACTTGGAGGGAAGAATATGAATTCCTTCGAAAGACAACTTTGCCTGACTTGGAGGGCATGCCAACCGTGTATGTGACCTTCATTGTCTTTTTCGATCAAAATATTTAAAGGGGCATATCAAACCAGTCCAAAAATTCTAGCTTGAGCTAGATGACCTTGTCATGCTTAATCAATATTAATATTATTAGATGGCCCTTACAAGCATTGCACACGACTATTGACTAAGAGGATCGAGGTTGTACACATTGACAAGCCACCCAATATCTTAGCTATCAGAATTCCACAGTGGGCCGTTGTGGTTGGCTGGCCGTTTAAGAGCAACTTGTATGGCATAATTTCACAAAGTCGAAACAAAAATCAGCTTGCAATTTTCTTGGTTATTAGTTAATTAAAATCTTCATGTCTTTTCTTTGTTTATGTATACTGTTTGAATAACTCTTTTAGGAATAACAGCAAATTTAAACTTTGAGAAGTTTTTCTAGAATGGTTCAAACAATGTGCATGTCAGATTTTTCGGGATTTCAAGTTCTACTGTTAGTTAGAAAGCAATGTTTCATCTGTATACACGGTGGTGCTTTGGACAACTTAGATAGTAGTATCTTGATCATAAAGTCATCTTATGACGTATAGAGATAATAAGGGAAGAAAGCTGGCAGTTCATGGAAAAGAGAAAAGGGAAGATGCTATAACAACTCAAGGCCCTATGGCGGATAGCTTATATAAACAAAGGTAACACTAGGCAAACAATTTCCATTTCCTAACTTTATCCTTGTTCCGTTCAGTACTCTATATTGTATTGAGTCCTATTCTTTTTAATAAAACTTGATACGATTTATCAATATCCGAATACAAAGTTCCTAAAGGTACATATCTACATCTAGACCTTGAAGAAACATGTGCATTCTAATCAGATGGTTAGGCAAGAAGAAAAATAAGGAGAAGATAGTGTATAGCTCAAAGAGATGGAGAAAGCTCAGTGGTGAAGATCATTGGAAGGATCTATTGGATCCTCTAGACATTGATCTTCGACGATACATCATTCACTACGGGGAAATGGCTCAAGCTACATATGACACTTTCAACACACAGAAGGCATCCAAGTATGCAGGAAGTAGCCTATACGCAAGGAGAGATCTTTTCTCCAAGGTTGGTTTGGAGAAAGGTAATCCATACAAGTACTACGTGACCAAGTTCTTTTATGCAACATCACAAATCCAGCTCCCTGATGGATTTATGATCAAGTCACTGTCGAGGGAGGCTTGGAGCAAGGAATCAAATTGGATGGGGTACGTCGCGGTGGCCACCGATGAAGGGAAGGCTATGTTGGGGAGGAGGGATATTGTGATTGCTTGGAGAGGTACCATACAGACATTGGAGTGGGTTAATGATTTTGAGTTCCATTTGGTTTCGGCTGCAAAAATACTTGGCAGGTCTTTTGGTGACCCTAATGTGCACCAAGGTTGGTACTCCATCTACACTTCTGATGATCCACGTTCTCTCTTCAATAAGGCCAGTGCCAGAGATCAGGTAAATATTTGTTTGGAATGCAAGTATTTTTTAATGCATGAGTTACTCATGAACATCACTCGTGAGCCATACATCGTACCAGATTCTTGTAACATTTTCTTTCGTACAACTTATCGAGTGAAAAGAAAAGAACGTAATATGCTGCGAAGAATTTATTAAATAAATCATTGTTCATTCTATCTCTCGCATCCATGTGTCTGTTTCCTCAGTGTTTCTCTTCTGCATTTTTCTCATGTATCTTTCTATTTTTCTTTATCCCTTGCACCAATTAAATTAAATTGTGACATTTGACAAATATGGTCTTCTATCTCGGATTTGCGTTTACATAATTAGGCTTTTCCTATTACTGATAAGTAATAAACAAAAATTTTCATGTAGACCATGCCCCTTTTTTAGCTTTGTTTAGACTGTAGCTACTTTGTTGTTTTTATAAGTTAAAATATAATTTAAATAATCCATTCTTGTGGAAAAGTTTGACACATCTAGGATGAAAATGTTGAAGGAAAATGTGACCGCACAATATAAATTATTCACTGAAAAATTTTATCATTAAAATTAAAGTGAACCGAAATTCTCTATACATTTATATTTTATTTTAATCTTCAGATGCTGGATCGCCCAATACTGCTAGCTAAATCCTAAATGTGTTATGGTATCTATCTATATAAATAATGAATGCCAAACTTATTAAAAGTCTGTAAATTTTCTGGTTACATTTCAGTTAGGGAAACAATTTGAAGGATATGAAAAATAGACACGTTCATGGACCAAGAACAGAAAAATAAAATAAAATAAATGAAATGAACTTAATCATCGTTTTAATTTTTATTGTAATAATTTTCTTTTCCTTCTTCTTCTTCTTTTTTTTTTTTTCTAATTTTCGCCTCTTGAATTGTGTCGTGAGGAGCTCCTTAGGTTATTGATGAGGTAAAGAGATTGGTGGAGCAATATATAAATGAAGAAATCAGCGTAACAGTAACCGGCCACAGCCTTGGGGCTGCGCTTGCAACATTGAATGCTGTGGATATAGTCACAAATGGATTCAACAGAACTAAATCTCATCCACACAAAGAATGCCCTGTGACCGCCATTGTCTTTGCTAGCCCTCGTGTTGGCGACTTGAACTTCAAGAAGGTGTTTTCAAGTCACAAAGATCTCCGAGTATTACGCGTTCGCAATGCTCTAGATATTGTTCCAAACTATCCATTCATAGGATATGCGGAGGTGGGAGAAGAATTGGCAATCGATACTACGGAATCCCACTACTTGAAGAGTCCCGGGATTGTGGAAAGTTGGCATAATTTGGAAGCATATTTGCATGGAGTGGCAGGTACACAAGGGCCTAAAGGAGGGTTTAAACTGGAGGTTAATCGCGATATCGCTCTGCTTAACAAAACCATGGATGGTCTAAAGAATGAGTATCTCGTGCCAGTTTCGTGGCGGATTGAAAAAAACAAGGGTATGGTCCAACAAGCTGACGGTTCTTGGAAATTGATGGACCATGAAGAGGACGTTGGTGCTTAAATTATAATTAGTGACTACTGATCTTGTTGATGATTTATTTATTGGTGCAATATATAGTTCATTAATTTTGAGTTGGCATTTGCTAAAAGCTATATGATTGACATCGCCTATTTGTGCTCTATAATACCAACGCCACAAGATCATAAACAGCCAGAGAGGATGGATAATCTGCTGATTAAGAGACCCAAGGCTTGTTGGGACATGAATGTAAATCTGATTGAATTTTATCCTTCCAATTCTGTTATATATCGTGGTCTTATGACTTCTTGCACATAAGCTCTTGTGGTTAACTTATCATGTACTAAAATTTGAGTCATGACGTATGTTCCTTTTTTCTTTTTCTAAAAAAATGAAAATAACGTTAACTTGATTGTGTTAAGATACCTTGTGATTGTATTTTGTTGTTGTGACCAATATGCAATCGAATGTGAGATTCAAAGCTTGAAAATCTTATAATTGAGGAAGCGGTGAGATTATCAGTTACATGCCTTAGGTGATTCTCCAATGATGATATATAGGTATGACCTATTGTGTTAGTAATGTTTGACATCCCAAAAGATGGTCCATGATAAAGGAAATAGTTATGCACAAGAGAACCGAACAAGAAATCAAAAGGATAAGAGAAAATAAAAAGTTCTATACAAAGTAGAAAATTTAATAAGATTTGATTTGTTCTTCTCCTCCATCTTTGCCCCTATTATGCCACGGTATGAAGCGACATTAAAATGTTTGTAGGACAAGTAGGAATCAAAACGATTTAAACTCTTTGATACTTCTTGGGATGACCCCCACAAAAATCAGTGTTCAATTCTCGTCAACAACAAAATTGTAAGCCATTGGTAATATTTAATGAATCATTCCTAAGTATAAGAGGTATAGGGATTAAAAAAATTCAAGTCTACCATCTGCTTCATCTTCCCCCATTACAAAAATCAACTTTCTGTTCCTTTCCTTAATTTTGAGGAAAAGTGAAAGAGCCTGTTGCAAATTTGCAATTCGGCATTGCAACATTATACAGTGAAAGATAAGGGTTGTGTGAGTCCAGTAGCTTGGCCATATAACCAAGTAGGGCATTAAAATTGCTGATTTTAGCAGTGTATATGAAACCGCCTAACTCATCCAACCCGATCAAAATTAAATCAAAATCATTGAAACCGCTGCAAACAAATTGATTATGATTTATAGTTTAAATAAATCACACTCAATGATTTTAGAAATCTAAAGACTGTCAAAACTGAATTAATCATCTTATATTACTAAGTCCAAAACTACATTTTATCAAGATATAAACCACATAACCAAAAAAAAAAAAAAAAAGGCTCAACCATTTATAAAGTCTAAGTACCTAGCCCAATACATTCATGGTCCAAAATACTTTCACTTCTTATTTTATATGTTGATTCCCCCCCCCTGGATTAATTTATCGATGGTATAGTACAATGAGGTTTTCTTGTCCTTTTTCTTGAAACCCCTCAAGTTTTAGGTTTGCCCATGTTACTGGAGAGGTACCTTCGAAATTCTCTGATTATTTATGCTCGCTTTTCACGTTGGATCTATCTCTACTTTTTTTTTTTATTTGTTTCGGTGGGGTCAGAATTTATTCCTTCAATGAAATGATTCAAAATTTGAAAATGTTTTCTGGGTTTAGAATTCCTTTTGCATCCAAAATTGAATTTCTACGTCCACTTTCCCGTAATTTTTAGACATAAAAAAAAAAAAAATACATAAGATGAATGCTTTCTCAGGCCAACCAGCTTTAGGTGTTGCCTAATTTGCATTATTTACGTGGGCAGAAAAAGATTGTCACAACAGAAGACAGCCAATAGCAGAAAGGAAGTTAGTGTTGTTCCTCAATAACATTATTCAAATTGTTAAACTCAATAACAACTAACTACTAATAACAATTTGATTGGTTTTACTCTTATATTTATTTGGTTGTAGTTTTGAAAATTGTTAAAACTGCCACTAATTATTTAGTTTGAATATGAAAAACAAACTGACTCAAACTCACATGCGTACCCCCAACTGATTGTTATAGAAATGCTCAAGATAGGCACACCCTTTACCCAGCTTAGTAGCATAAGCCTACAGTGAACCCAAACATTAAAGTGGCTAAATGGTACAGAAAAAGAGGCAGCTCGAGTTACGTATGATTGCACTCAACTGTTATTCTTTTTTTGGTTTGTTATTCTATTTATGGGCCGGATTATTTAAGAATTCCCAAATCCAGGGGTCCGGCATATTTCTCTTTCAGCGCTTGAATTCTTGGCGGGTGGCTCCTGTACCATTTCCAACAATTCGATGGTCCAACATTAACCTTTCAGTATCAGAAAATGGAATGAATTCAATTCAATCTATGGTCCCCGCTTAATAATGCTGAAACAGGTAATTTAATGGGATGAGTTGAATTATATCTTTTCAAAGACCCTGCCCGGCAGTCCCGTGCCCACATTAATCCTCAATGGAACAAAAAAATATAAAAAAAAGAAGACAAAGAAGGAAGCTCATTTTCATAATTATCGTTTGATAATACTTGTAGTCCATAAGAATTATTGTTTTCAACGCGTCATGTATGCAATGATCAAATTTAGTGTTGTAACTATGGATAATCTTTTTTTTTTTTTTTTTGTGTGTGATTGAGTAGTTAATTTTGGTTAAGTTATTTAGACTTTTTTATTTTTTATTTTTTATGTGATGCTTTATTTTTTCTTGAGTCTTATGCATGAACTGTTTGATTGTTAAGTTATATCTCAATTCTTAGTTAATTTTTATTTGTTTTTTATTTTTTTTAAAAATCTTATGATTCTTGATTTGATTCTATATCTAATTCTCAACACTTATAAATGAGTTTTATGTGGGATCTCCATTTTAACAATTATGGGTATGCTTGCTTAATTTGGTTGAAACTTAGGTTAGATGAGAGAAAACAAACAAAAGAAATCAACCGTTAAGGAATAATTTGTTTAGAGTTTCCATTTGGGTTTGAGCTTATGGTTTACCACCCAACGCTACGACAAGAGCCACGGCGCAAGCCTTCAACAATAGGATTGGTTGTTGTACGGAAGTTGATGAGTCCGGAATATGGCGTTGGGGAAGATTCTTAAGATTTCGGGTTGAAACTTGCCGGTCAAGGGTGCTACTATTCAACAGGAGAATGGAAACAAGACTTTGATTCAATTCAAATACGAGAGGTTCTCTAATTTCTGTTACTTCTGTGGCTGCCTTGGACATTTTAATAAGGATTGTGAGTTATCCCATGGCAATGAAGCAAAAGCTCATTCATGCCTGAAGCAGATTTTTCCTTTTGACGAGAGTTTGAGGGCTTCCCCACTCAAAAAAATTAGGGTGAAATCCAAGTCAGAACTGCACAAACGTCAAAGGCAGCAACGAGACTGCGAGTTGAGGATCCAATGTTGGTCAGAAGATGGGTAATGAAACATTGGAAATTCAAAATTTGGAGCCGAGAGCAACGGATCAAATGCAAACTCAAGTTGAAAACTTCTATTTGGATGAGTGCCACTTGAGGAAATCCAGCCAAGGAAATCAAATCAACGAGGATTTTGCAAAAGCTGTAAAATCTTCACCCGTGAGGAGCACTTGTCGAGATTCCATAATGCAAGGAGACTGTGTTACTGCTACTAATGATGTTGATGCAGCAACAAAGTCCCCCATGTCTGCAGAAGGTGGGCCCATTCTAGCTTCTGTGGTTTCATCAATTCAGTACAAATTGATCTGACAAAGGAACCCCAACAAGCTACCGTTGAATTTATCTCAGCCACCTAGGGTCCATCAGCCTCTATAGCTATTCGGCTTGGATACAAGAACTACAAAACTCACTCAAGGAGGAAGACGAGGACTTTAGGATCCTTCGCGCATAGGAAATATGTCACTCTTATTGTAAGGCGGGTTTGTTGAACGTTATTGTGAGCTCTTAAGGGAGAAGAAAAGAAAATTAAAACCCGGAAGCATCACAATTGATGGAAATAAATCCGTTGTTCCAATGACAGAGGCTGCTATGCAGCCCTGCTGACAACCATGATTCTCTACCATGGGTTTGGGAACCCGTGGGTAGTTAGCAGATTAAAGAAGCTCCTGGATCTTCAAGTACCCACTGTAGTTTCCTTTTAGAGACTCATTTAAATGCTTATGAAGTAGAGAATTTGAAGCATAAACAGAAATATAAGAATGAGTTCTTTGTGAATTGTACTGCGACAAGCAGAGAAAGAATTGACAGTTTGGCCCTGCTGTGGAAAGACTCTATATCCGTAGGCGAACCTTTTCTATTAACCATATTGACACAAGTATTAGTAATGGTTTACAAGATAATGATTGGAGATATACAGACATATATGAATGGCCTAAGGACAATGACAAACTGCTAACCTACAATTTAATCCACGCACTCCATAGCTGAATACAAATTCCATGGATGTGTGGACTTGACTTTAATGAAATATTATTTTCATTCGAGAAGCATCGAAGAAGAACCAGACTTACAGATTTATAAACAATTTCCAATTGGCCATTGCAAAGTGTAATTTGCAAGATATTGGATTCAATATGTACGACTTCGCTTGGTCTAATGGTATGTAGAACGACCAGAATATCTCAAGAGCAACTGGATAGGGTGCTATTGAACTCATACTTCTTAAATATGCTCCCATGCACTAAAGTTACTCATCTTTCATGTTTTGCATCAGATCATTGTCCATTTAATATCTTTGTGAGGTCTTCTTTTGTGCCCATTTCAATAAGGAAAAAGTTATTCATATTTGGGAGCATGTGGTTGAAAGGCTTGACTTGTGAAGCAACAGTTGCAAATACTGAGGCACTGGCCTAAATCACTCTTAAGGCCAAGGAGTTACCTAAAATCATAATAAGATATAGTAGTGATCTAATGGCGTGGGAACAGAGCTCTTTTGGGAATATAAACATGCAAATTATGGAAACTCAATGATGAACAAGCAAAAATGGAAAAGTAACCACCATTGCATGCCTTAAGGAAGGAGACAAAAATACTGCATATTTCCATGCAAAGGCAAACCAAAGAAGACAAGAATTTTATTAGGCAAGTCAATGATGCCTTCAGTGGGTTACTGCTTTCGGATAGAGATATTGCTCAAGTATTAATAGTCCACTTCAAGGCCATGTATGCCTCTCAAGAAAGCTTTGTTTTAGATCCAGTGCTGGATATAGTATATTCCAAAGTGACAAGTCAAATGAATGCTATGCTAACCTGAGGTATTCCAAGCCATAAAGCAAATGCACTTAAGTAAAGCACCAAGACCCCATGTCCTGCCAACTCTATTTTTCCAATCCTTCTAGCATATTGTGAGGGTGACAATAAAGATGTTAGAAGTTCTAAACAATAAAGGAGATTCAAGACCTCTCAATCACACATATATATGCCTTATTCCTAAAGTGGCTTCTTATGATAATTGCTGTGATTTCTAACCTAATAGCCTTTGTAATGCTATTTATAAAATTATATCCAAGACTATTGCAAATAAGTTGAAATTGGTTTTCCTACACAATATCTCAAAGTCTTAATTAGCTTTTGTACTAGGATTATTGGGATTTCAAATACAAGTTGTATGGTTAAGAAATCTCACATTAGTTATTAGAAGGAAGAGTAAGTAACATATAAGTGAAAGGACTTGTAAACCAAAAACCTTAAGGTTTTGGGTTGAGATGTGATCTTAAGGTTGTGACTTTATTACTTGGACTTTGTTTGGATTTTTCTTTGACTTTGGGCTTTCATATTCTCCAATAAGTGGTGTTAGAGCCAATTATTTGACAATAAATAAGTATTAATAAAACATGTTTCCTATGGTTATTGCCCTTATGAATAAAGAAGAGATGGATTACACTCATCACAAAAAATACCTAAGTGGAGTGATAAGGTACAACTCCAAAAGAAAACTGATAACACCTATGCACTCAAGTGTGGCTCGTGAAGTATTGGTAAACAAACACTCTAGGATTAGGTAAACAAGGTTGACTTATGAATAGGCTTAGTAGAATGGTAATTGGCTCTTGTCACATTTAAGAACAATAGAATCAATGTGGAAGAGACTTAATTGAGGGGAAGATTATTGGAATTTCAAGTTTGAGTTGTGTAGTTAAGAAATCCCACATTGGAAGTGAGAGAGAGGAATATGTAACATATAAGTGAGAAATAATTATAAACCTATTGCATTAAAGTTTTAAGTTGAGATGTGGCGTCAAGGTTGCGATATTGTTGCTTACTTGGACTTAAAATTTTCTTTTTCTTGATTTTAAACTCTTATATTTCCCAATAAGTTGTGTCTTATAATTGACAATGCTTTAATAGTGTTTGAGATTTTCATTACATGAAGAACAAGTGCAAGGGGAAAAGCTTATATGGCTATGAAACTAAATATGAGTAAAGCTTATGATCATGTGGAATGGAACTTTCTTCAAGACATTATGTTAAAGTTGGACTTTGAGTTAGTTTGGGTGCAATTAATTATGTAGTATGTCTCCTCAATCTCATATTCTATTGTTGTCAATGGTGTCTTGAGAGAGTTTTTCTATCTAGCACAAGAGCTTTTGCAAGGTGAGCTATTATCTTATTTATTTATTTATTTATTTTTAATACTAAAGACTTATCATCTTTACTTCATAAAGCGACTACTTGAAATAAGATTCACAACATTAAAGTGCATAAATAGGCCCTAAAAATAACTCATCAATTCTTTACAGATAATAGTTTGATTTTTTTTTATGCATTTTTTGCTTAATCTTGCCAACTACAACACATCTTACTTCAATATAAATGTACCTCTAGAGAAAAAATTAACTTGGAGAAGATTTAAATCTCTTTAAGTCACTGTGTGAATAGAACTGTGAAAGATGCTATATAGAGTTAGTTGGGTGTTACAACAATTCGTAACCATAAAAAATATTTAGAACTTCTTATACTAGTAAGTTTCTCTAGGAGAATGACTTTTGAAAAAGTGTTGGAAGGTGTTCTAATAAAACTTATGTAGATGGCAAGGAGAAAAAACTATCAAAAGCAAGCAAAGAAGTTCTCATTAAGGTGGTCATTGAGGCAATCCTAATGTACCTTACGAACTATTTTATGCTTCCTAAAACACTATGTGTAAACATTACTTTATTAGTCAATTGCTTTTGGTGGGGTAATTTTGAATCAAAATGTAAAATTCATTGGCAAATTTATGAGAAATTAATAATTCCTAGAGTAGTAGGAGACTTGGGATTTAGGGAGTTTTGTGATTTTAATATGACCATGCTATCAAAGTAAGGATAGAGGCTTATTAATAATGAACACTTCTTGTTAGCTCATTTTTTGAAAGTTCGGTACCACTCTTGAAATTAATTCCTAGAGGTATAGCCAGTTTTTAATCCCAATTATACATGGAAGAGTATCCTTAAAAGCCGATCCTTATTGAATATATGATTTTATTGGAGGATTGTAAATGGGATAATAATCAACATTTGGAATGACCCTTGGTTTCTTAACCAAAGTGGATTTAAAGTTCACACGCTTTGTGTTCAATTGGATTTAGATTAAGTAGCCTTTATGATTACCCTAAATACTAAGTAGTGAAAAGAATTGCTAATAAAACAACATTTTATGCCATTTGAGAGCCACCAAATTTTCTTCATTCTCCTTAATCTTAGGAACCTTGAAAATAAGATAATTTGGCATTTCAATAGATGAATGTACAATGTGCTAGGTGTATTACATATATATGTATTCATGTTATTGCTTGACTACTATTTAGTCATGAGGAAATTATTTTTGAAAATCCAATTAACTAACAAGTAGTTGGCTTGATAATTGTTTTTAAAATAAATAGAAACCCTAAGGTAAATTTTTATTTTATTGAGATTTGATTGATTGATTTACAAGATTTCTGATGTCATTGAAAACTTTGAGGTATATTTCACTTGACTTCGAGATAAGTTAGACTTTTGGCACTATTTAAGCTAAACATGTGATAGTTATTTATTAGTTTATGATTGGTGATGATATTATGGGATTAAAATTCCTTAGTGGATAATGTTTTATATATGGGGATGGTTGATATTAATTAAATAAAAAACTTTTTTATTAACATCAATCTTTCAAAATTATTTGTTCATATATACTTTATTTGGTTATATCATAACCCTTACAAATATATTTGGATTGAGGATTAATAGTAGGACTCTTAACTACTAAATAAGGTGGTAGTCGATATAAAAATCTTGTTTATATTTTTTATGTACTATGTTGATTATGTGCCTTGGCGTGATAGGAAAGATTTAAGTGTAAATGGGTAGCTAGTCATGATATGACCTATGTATATGTATGTGTGTGTATGTGTGTGTGTGTGTGTGTGTGTGTGTGTGTGTGTGTGTGTGTGTGT
>JAHOYR010000005.1:2271366-2315195 GCA_023213295.1 Bruguiera hainesii
TGTGTGTGTGTGTGTGTGTGTGTGTGTGTGTGTGTGTGTGTGTGTGTATCATCATATGGTTATGATTGGATAAAAGTATTTGTTCTCATCTTTCTATTCCTCTATATTTGGAGATTTAGATATGATATATGTATATAGATATGGGTTGTACAAGATTACATTTCCAATTGAGTATATATATTTTTCATTATTACATTTTTTATATTAGAACATCTAATATTTTGTTTTATTATTTATCTGAATAAGTCATTCTCCCATATTTCTCCTATTTTGTACATATTATAACTACTACTAAGCAATTGTACTCATTCAATTATTCTCCCAATCAAAAATTTATAGTTGACATCACCATCTTCATTCTTGAATTTTTAGCTGATTATCTTAGGGGTTCATCCATTGATTATTTATTATTCCTATGGATATTAGATTCTTCTATATAAATGCTCCATAATCTTGTATTCTTATTTGATGAGATGTTAAGCCTGTTTGCATGAGTTACGAATTTTGTTTATGTATATACTACCTTAGGGCATATAATATATTAATACGGTATTTGCTTATAGGCTTACATTATCTTTAGTGAGTTTCTTTTGCCTTGGATGATATACTGATCATGGCCTTAGATTTGGTCATGACACCACACATTATAATGGTTTTTTATTTGTGTTATATACATTTATAAAAAAATATATAAGACCTGAATGTGTCCATTAAATGTTTTCCATATACTTTTTATTTGTATTTAGTGTAATAATTAAGATTAATGTATTTCCAATTCTATAAATATAACATGAAATGTAAACAAAAGGCCATTAAGTTATTTTCATAATAAGTTCTTTATTAAGTTAACTAAGTTAGCTAGAAATTAAATATGGGATGTTTGATGTAGGCTTAAGTCTTTTAAATAGTATAATAGATAGATTGAGGGAACTAAGAGGAGGGCAAAACAAGAAAGGTCTTTTGGATCCTTTAGATATTAATCTTTAGTGATGTATTATTAACTATAGAGAGAGCAAAATCTAGACAAGGTGCCTTTAATGATAAGAAGGCCTTTGATTGGTAAGGGTTTAGCCTATATCTACTTCAAGAGTTCTTTAAGTTGGGAATAACTCTTCAAAATCTATATAAGTATAATATTAATGGCTTTTTTTTATGCAATATCAAAGATCAAATTCTTTGACATCACTAGGGAATCATCTTGGTGTAGTTATATCATAATGGCTATAAAAGAAGGAAGGGCAATTCTAGGGAGGAGGAATATAGTGGTTGCCAGGGGAGGCACCATGTTGACATTGGAATGGTTCAAAGATGCTAAATCTCTACCAACCTTAGATTCAGAGATATTTGGAAAAGCTAATGGTCTTACCATTTATTATGGCTTTTTTCTCTCTACAATACCATAAACTTCTTCTCCACTTATAATAAGACTAGTGCTAAAGAACAAGTAATCTAGGATAAATAATAGTAAAAAAAATCATTACTTAACAACTATTAGTTACTTGTAATAAATAGTAAATGTATTTCAAAAACATAATTAGACTAAGAGAATATTTAGTTATGTAGATAAAGATGAGTTATAATTTGTTATCTAGTAATTATTAAAGAGTTTAAATAAATGTTTATGTCTAATTTTTTATTTACAACAATAAAAAAATTTAATACCAAATTTAATAAGAGTTGATTACATGACCTTTTCTAATCATTATGTTATATATAAGTGAATATGATGTTATTGGTCATAGTTTTGCTAGTATTGGCTAAACCTCTTTACAATATAATATTTTATGTATTAATTATATATATGTATATAAGAGTTTAGCTGTAATCAAAAGACTAGTGGAAATATAAAAAGACGAGGAAGTTAGCATAATTGTATCAAGGAATTGCTTGAGATCATTAATAACTATGATGGTAGTAATGGACATTGTAGCCAATGGCTATAACAAGCCATCAAGTAGTATAGACAAGGTATTTTTAGTCACAGTTTTTCCATATAGTAGCCCTCACATGCGATATGATGATTCAAAAAGGTATTTGATGGGCTTCTAAGTCTCTATCTCTTAAGGGTGCTAAATGCCAATGACCTTATTCTTGACCTTTAACCAATATCTCTTAGCTATGTCCATATATGAGAACAAGTGGATATTGACACAAGTTAGTTTTATACTTGATGATTGACACTAGAAAGTTAATTTGCATACCTTAGATATGTACCTTAATGAGGTTACTAGATGATAGGGACTATAAGGGGCTTTAACTTGGAAATTGCTCTTGATACTGCACTTGTGAACAAAACTTCAAATGTTTTGAAATATAATTATGAAATGTTAGGAAACTGATAGGTTATGTAATTTAATGATTTAGTCCAAAAAGTGTGTTTTTTGTGCCTAACCCTTTTAACTTATGTGAATTTGGTTTATCTAGGCCGTGTACTGTTAGTATGTTTTAATAATAACAAAATAACTAAATAAAGTTATGCTATAATTAAGTAATGCCATAAATAGATAGTTGATCAAGGAGATTGTTATAAAATAAGAGAAGTAAAGATTGAAGAACATGGAATGGCTGAATTAACATTAGTTGGAGTATCAACAATATTAGTTATAATATAAGTAGTAAGTTTAGTAAACCAAAAGCATTTTTAACAAATTACAACTAATAATAAAAAATTAGAACCAATATCAACAACTTTCTCCACTTGTAGCTATGTACGAGGACTAACACTAAAATTAACAAAGGTGGTTGGAATCTACTCTAATCAATTTAATTTTAGCCTTAATAGGAAACCAATAATAACATTAACAATTCCAATAGTAGTAATAATTTAAGAATAAGAGAAAAAGGTAGGTGATAGCAACCTTTTTAAAAGGTTGATTAGAAATTATAGATTACATCATTTTCTATGTATGGGAAAATCAAATAGAAAAGCAAAATTTGTGGAAAAGTCTTAAAGTGAAAGTGAAGGAAAATGAATGAAAAAAACTAAGAAAGCTTTCTGTTGCTATAAAATAAAGTTCTTGTATCTTTCTTCTTTTGCATTTTTTATTTTTCGTAGTAAATTCACTTAAAAATTAATCTAAACCTAGTAATAGTGGTATCAGAGCCCTTTTTAATCTTAGAGAGATTGATATTTAATGATAAATAATAAGATCAAATCAAACATATGCCAAAAATACAAAACTAAAAATAATTTTCAATAATAATGTTTGCATTAATAAGTGTATTTTTCTTCTTTTGCATTTTTTATTTTCCATAGTAAATTCACTTAAAACCAATTTGCACCTAGTAATTATGGTATTAGAGACTTTCTTAATCTTAAAGAGTTTTGATATCTAATGATAAATATCATATCAAAAACACACTAAAATACCGAACCAAAAATAATTTGCTACAATCATGTTTGCATTAATAAGTGCAACTTGCACAACTCTTTAATCACTTGTGCAAGTTTTAATATCTCAACAATTAGTGTATCATTTCTTGATTCACCCATCTTCACTAAAGAAAGTATTATGATAATTGGGCAATTAGAATTAAGGCATTTCTAATGACTTATGACATATGGGAAGTTATTGAAATAGGTTACTTACCTCCAGTAGTAACAACACAACTAATATAAGAGAAAAAAGTTTAGAAATAGAGAAATAGCTACTAAAGATATTAAAGTTCTTGCCTTAATTCATTCTTCAATGGCTTAGACTACTTTTCCAAGAATTATAGCTACAAAATCATCAAAAGAAGCTTAAAGCACATTGCAAGATGGATTTAAAGGCTTCAAAAGAGTTAGAGCAATTAAGTTGTAGTCTTTGCGAAGAGATTTTAAAAACTTCATAATGAAAGAGTGAATTGTCAAAGGCTTCTTTAGTAGGCTAATTGAGTTGGTAAACCAATTAAAACTATATGGTGAAGGCTTCAAATATCAGATAGTGGTGGAAAAGTTATATAAGATAGAACAAACTAAAAGATAAGACAAAAGATAAACATAAGATTCCACTTTGAAATACAAATTAATAAGGAAATTTACTTGAATACTAAACTCAATACTTTATATCAATTTAATATTCATGATAGGTCTAATTGATAAAGCTAATAATAAAACTTATTTATTGAGTTGGCTAAAAAAAGAAAATGAAAATAACAATAAAATGAAAATCTCTGGTAAAAAGGAAAAGTTCATAAAATAGCCTAAATAAAAAATGAACATAACCGAAATAAGAAAATCCTAATAAGTGTAACTAAAAATAACCTAAGTAAGAGAATTTTAATTATGTGTGAAATGATAGTTTATAGAATACTTTTTTTGAAAGTATTTTCTTTTGTTAGCTACTACATATTCCCCTTTTGTTGAAAAGAACCAAACTTTATTGAGCTAAATGCCAAGTAAACATAAAGCAAAAAATGAAGCTTATTGTTAAGAAGCCTAGTAGGATAAAAAATATGTTATGCTTTCCATTGGACAAAGTAACATCTAAGTTTTCCTTGAGAAGAAGCAACATATTTATCATCCAAGATAACTTCAATGTCTTTAACATGCGGAGTAAAAGATGGTGTTTTAGGCATAGTAGTTCCTATAGGAAGACTAAGAGGGGAAAAAAAAAGAGGTTTGAAAATGCCTCGATAAGATGATAAATCCTTTACATTGAAAATATGACTCATGTTTAAATCAATAAGAAAATTAAGTAAATATGCATTAGGTTTAAGTTTTTCAATAATGGAGTAGGGACTAATAGCTCGGACATGTAATTTCTTAAAAGAATATTTAGGGAAATGTTTAGGATAATATGAACCATAACAAAATCATCCACACTAAAATATTTTTCTAAATGATGCATATTAGTATAAAGTTTATAATTATTATTACTTAAAGCAATTTTATGCCTAATCTTATTATAGAGGTATTTAATGTATTTAGAAAAATTTTTAGTAGGTTTAGAAGAATGAATGTTAGGGGAAAAGGAATAAGGACAATCGGTGTGCATGAAGTGTAGCCATAAATAATTCCAAAAGGACTTTACTAGTAAATCGGTTAACAAAATTATTATAGAAAAAATTAGTAGTTGGTAGGATTAAGTCCTAATTCCCTTATTTTTCACCTATAAGACACTTAAGTAAATCACCCAAATTTTGGTTAACTACCTCAATTTGGCCATCTATTTGAGGGTTGAATTCAAATGAAAATTTCAAACTAGTTTCAAATAATTTTTAAAGTGTCTTCAAAAAGTAATTAACAAATTTGACATCTCTATCAGACATAATAAAAATAGGCAAAACGTAAAAATTGACAACTTCTTTAAAAAATAGTTTGGTAACATAAGATGCATCAATTGACTCATTACGTGGAATAAAATGACACATTTTAAAAAATTTGTCCATAACAATAAGAATGAAATCATGACCATAAGCTATTTTAAGCACACCAAGCACAAAATTCGTGCTTACATTATGTCAAGGTGCATATGGAATAGAAAGTGGATATGATGGAGTTAAGCTGGTATTCGATGGGCTTCCAAATCTCCATCTCTTAAGGATGGAAAATGTCGACGACCTTAGTCTTGACCTTTAACTAATATCTCTTAATTATATTTATATGGGAGAATAAATGGATATTGACATAAGCTAGTCTTTATAATTGTTGATTGATACTAGAAAAATTAATTTGCATAACTTGGATATGTACCTTTATAGGCTTGTTAGACCACAAGGGACTAAAAGGGCCTTCAACTTAAAAGCTGCTCTAGATATTGCATTTATGAACAAAACTTCAAATGTTTTCAAATAAGATTATGAATTGTTGGAAAACTAGTGGGTTATGTAATTTAATGATCTAGTCCAAATTGATAATGGATCCTTCAAATGATTAAATGCATTGTTTTTGCCTAACCCTCCTAGCATATAATCTATCTTAGCTCATGTGAATTTGGTTTTTATGGGTCATGTACCCTCAATGTGTTTTAATAATAATAAAAAAAAACTAAATAAAGTTATGTTATAATTGGGTGATGCCATAAATAGATAATTGATCAAGGAGATTGTTATAATATGAAAGAAGCAAATATTGAAGAACTTGGAATGGCTGAATTAACATCAATTAGAGTATCAACAATATTAGCTATAGTAAAAGCAACAACTTTAGTAAATCAAAAGCATCTTCAGCAAGTTGTAACCATAATAACAAATTAGAAGGAGCATTAACAACTTTCTTTACTTGTGGCTACATATAAGGAGCAACACCAAAGTCAATAAAAGTGGTTGGAATCTACTTTAATTGATTTAACTTTAGCCTTAATAGGAAATCAATAATAACACCAATAATTCTAGTAGTAATAACAATTTGAGAATAATAGAAGAAGATAAGTGATAACAACATTCTTAAAAGGCAAATTAGAAATTAAAGATTGCACCCTTTTTTATGTATGGGAAAACCAAATAAAAAAGCAAAAGTTTTAGAAAAATCTTGGTTTGAGAACTAAGCAAAGAACTACTATAAGTGAAAAAAAAAAAGAATGAAAAAAACAAAGAAAGCTTTTTGTAGCTACAAAATAGAGTTCCTACATCTTCTTTTACATTTTCTATTTTCCATAACAAATTCACTTAAAATCAATTTAAACCTAGTAATAGTAGTATTAAAGCCTCTGTTAACCTTAGAGAGCTTGAAATCTAGTGATAAATAATAATATCAAATCAAGCACAATCCAAAAGTACAAAACTAGAAATAATTTGCAACAATCATGTCTGCATTAATAAGTGTAACTTACATAAATTTATTATCTTCCCTAATCAATTCTAAAAGTTCTTACCTTAAGAGAAAAAGGTTGAAAATAGAGAAAGAGTGGCTAAAGATATTAAAGTTCTTGCTTTGATTTATTCTTTAATGGTTGAGATTGTTTTCCTAAGAATTATACTTGCAAAATCATTAAAAGAAGCATAGAACACATTGTAAGATGAATTTAAAGGCTTAGAAAAGGTTTAAATAGTTAAGTTGCAATCTTTGAGAAGAGATTTTGAAAATTTTAGAATGAAAGATAGTGGAGTTGTCAAATGCTAGTTTGGCAAGCTAATTGAGTTGGTAAATCAATTAAAACTATATAGTGAAGACTTTAAAGATTAGATAATGGTGGAAAAAAAGGTGTAGGACAAGAACAAACCAAAGTATAACAAAAGAAAAACATAAGAATCCACCTTTAAATACAAACTAATGAAGGAATATAATAGTATACTAAACTTAATTCTCTATATTAATTCAATATTCATGACAAGTATGATTGAAAAAGCTAATATTGATACCTATTTATAAAGCTCACTAAAATAATCCAAATAAAAAATGAAAATAGCCAAAATAAGAAAATCTTAATAAGTGTATATAAAAAAAAACCAAATAAGATAATCTTAATTAAATGCAAAATGAGATTTATAAAATACTTTTTCTAAAAATACTTTCTCTCATCAATAATTGCATCATTCCCCTTTGGTTAAAAAGTATGAGACTTCATTAAGGTAGATGCCAAGTAAGCATCAAGTGAAGCAAGATCTAATGAACAAAGCTCATCCTCAAGAAGCCTAGTAGCATTAGAAATATGATGTGTTTTCCATTAGAAAAAATAGCATCCAAATTCACCTTGAGAAGAAACAATGTGCTCATCATCCAAAATAGTTTCGACATCCAAAAAGGAGCTTTGAAAATGCCTCACTAAGATGATAAATCCTCCATATTAAAAATACTCATTTTCAAGTTAGTAGGCAAATCAAGTAAATATGCATTAGGTCTAAGTTTTTCAATGATGGAGTAGGGACCAATAGTTTAGGCATGTAACTTTTTGAAAGAGTATTTAGGAAAACATTCAAGACAATATGAACCATAACAAGATCACTTATATTGAAATGTTTTTTTTTTTTTAATAATACACATCAATAATAGGTTTATAATTAGTATTACTTAAGGAAAATTTATGACTAATCTCACCATGGAAGTTATGAATATGTTTAGCAAAATTTTCAGTAGGTCCAACAGAACAAATGTTAAAAGGAAGAGGAATAAGATCAATAGGTGTGCATGGAGTGTAGTTATGAAAAATTTCAAAAGGACTTTACCAATGGACTTATTAACAAAATTATTATAGACAAACTCAATGGTTAGTATGACAAGTCCTAATTGCCTTGTTTTTTGCCCATTAAACACCTGAGTAAATCACTTAAACTTTGGTTAACTACCTTAGTTTGGCCATCTATTTAAGGGTGGAATGCAAATAAAAATTTTAAACTAGTCCTATACAATATTCAAAGCATCTTTCAATAATAACTAACAAATTTAAAATCTCTATCAAACACAATGAATTTTGGCAAACAATATAACTTGACCATAAGCTATTTTAAGTAAACCAACTACAAAATTCATGCTTACATCATGTCAAGGTGTATGTGGAATAGAAAGTGAAGTGTACAAAGCAATGTTATGCTTTTTAACTTTAATAATATGACAAGTACAATACTGTGACATAACCTTAAAAACATCCCTTTGTAAAGAAAGCAATAAAACCTATCTTCAATAAGTGCAAAGGTCTTATCCCTTCCTAAATGACTTGCTAACCCACTTCCTAAACTAAAAGGTCACAAAGTGACGTATCTAGAATGCCTAACTTGTTAGCCTTAAACAAATAACCATCATGAATCATAAATCAACATATTCTCCACGATGACCATTATTAATATAATGAAATACAAGACTAAAATCAAGATTGTAGGGTACTTTTTATGCAATCTTTCAAACCTTAAGACATGTGTATCCATCATTTGAAAGATACAAACAACTTGACTGAAAGTATCAACAGTTTTATTTTTCACACCAAAACAAGACTTAACCACAAAAGAATATTCATTAAGAAACTTAACCCATGTAGCATGTTTAGCATTCAATTTATTTCAAGAATTCAAATAATACAAGACTTGGTGATATAAAAGGAAAAAAAAAGCACTGTTAAGGTAAAAGATAGTACCTTTAATGGTGAAAGGGTTAAACCATAATGTAAAATTCTTTATTATAAGTTTAATATTTCTACTATGCATAATTGAATTTTTTGTTGAAAAATGCAATAAGATGTCCTTTATAACTTAAGACTCCTCATATTTTAACTCTTGATGTGCCACTAGCAACTTCAAACACCTTGTTAAATATAAGACATGACAAGATAAGGGCTTCGTTGATTTGCTTTTTAATATCATTGAAAGTTGTAGTAGCTCTACTAGACCATTGAAATTCCTTCTTCTTTAAGTAATTAGTGATATAAGCCATAATGGTGTTAAATCTCTTAATAAACCTCTTATAAAAAGAGGTTAAGCAATGGAAATTATAAGAATTAATAAGAGATTTAGGTTTAATTCACTATAGAATGATTTTAACCTTATTAAGATTAGCAATTATACCTTAGGCAAAAATTATAAAACTTAAGAATAACATCTTATACTACAAAAAGAAACACTTATTTAGGTTACCATAAAGCCCGACTTCCTTGAGAGTAAGGAAACAAATAATTTAAGTGCTTTTCTTTGAACTTACTATATACAAGAATATCATCAAAAAATATCACTAAGAACTTACTTATAAATGACTTTAGAATATGAGTCATGACTTTAATAAAGGTACTAAAAGTATTGGATAATTTAAAAAGCATGATTAACTCTTATACAATCTATCTTGCATCTTAAACACAGGTTTTCACTCATCCTTAAGCTTAATGCAAATCTAATGGTACCCACTACAAAAGTCTATCTTGGAATACCAACTAAATTCAACCAACATTTCTAGCATATCCTCTGGCGTAAGAATGAGAAACTTGTACTCAATAATGATCTTGTTAATGACTTTATTATCAATATATATCCTTTATGAACCATCTTTTTTATGTGTTAACAAATTAGGAATAGCACAAAGACTAAGACGATGACATAAAACCCTACAGTTTTGGCTACATACCTACTATACTCCTCACATTTTTAAGGATACATTCTATAATGTGAAGGATTAGGTAGTTGTAAACTAGGAACTAAGTTAGTGACATGTATTATGCCTTTTAACTACCTTACTAGTCGTTAAACAATATCTAGTTCTCATTTGATTAAGTGACTATAATAATGAGGTTTATTATGATATTTTTTTCTATAGTTGTAGCCTATGTTCTCTTAGGTTGTTCTTGGTTTTATGACCTTAATATAACCAAGCATGATAGAAAAAATAGATATTTCTTTAATTATGAAGGTAAGAACATGATTTTGAATCTCATTAAGCCTTGTTTATGATAGTGAATTAAATGTTGATGTGTTTATGAATTGACTTGATAGCTCAGAAGATTTTTTTGATTGGTATAGCATAACTAATCTTGAGTGTGTTTACTTTGCTAAAATGAAATTAGTTGGTTCTATTAAGAAATATTAGCAAAATAAACTTTATAAGTTAGATCATTTAAGTGAGCTCCCATCAATTAATAGGAAGTCATGAAAATGAAATTAAAGGTTAAATATATTCCCACCTATTATAAGAGTTACCTTTTTAATCTATCTTAAATGACAAACTATTGACTTCTAGTGTCACAACATATATGTTTAAATTTGAGAAAATTTTTCTTAAGTATGAGTTGTATAAAAAACCTTTTATTACTAGTTATCATTTTGTCAATAGTCTTAAATCTGATATCTTGAAAGAAATTGATTTAATTGCTTCTGAGTTTTTAAAGGAGGCCTATCACAAGGTTGAAAAGTATAATCAGACCTCATCATTCACTTATGCACTCACATTTGCTGTTAGATTGTGTCAATCTCTTCTTCTTTTCTTGTAATTCCAAAACTCAACCCAAGTTTGTCAATCAATTACTCTTATGAAGAATAAGAATTCTTTTATTACTAATCCTAGCCTTGTAAGTTCTTTTAAGTCTTGTGCTAATAACTCTCTTATTTATTCTTATCAATGTCATAAGAAGGGTCACATTGTCTCCTATTACCTTGACTATGCCTTTACCCTAAGGAAAAATCTTAATGATCTTTTGACGAGTGAAAATGAGGTAGTTGATCTCATGAAGTACTATGGGGATGAGAATGAGAATAGGATGCTCAAGTGGACCTTGAGAGGCATAGTGAATGAGGTTGGTCTCAAGATTAAATCCATCCATGTCAAATTGAGTGTTAGGTACAAGTGTATAATGTAGATTTTCATTAAGGGAAAACCTATCAATTGTTCTCGGGGTGAAAAAATTCTTAGGATCAATTGTATGTGGGTTAAGTGTTGAAAATTAGACATTGACAAATTCCTCAACGTCATAGGTGACCCATTCAATTGCCTAACAAATTCATCTTCTAGTTGTTTGTCTAAATGTTTTAAAATTGAGTTTAATTTATTGGATAATTTCGTAAAATTACTCATGAGATTGTTTATGTCAGACAAAAGGGTTTGGATTTTTTCTTGGTGTGTGTGGTGGGATGAAAAAGCGGTGACTTCTTTGGTGCTAACCATATTTGTTGTTGGGTTTTTTTTCTTTTTTTTTTTTATGAAGAATTATGCCGGGATACAATACCGATCTTAAAAAAATAATAAAATTATAAAACACCAAGGTTGTTATTTTCGGCAATGACAGTTGGTTAGACAAGCAAGCAGCCAAAGTGAACTCGGCGAACACAAATGTTTCGGTGCATCTAAAAGCAAGGATTGTGTGAAGTCACCAATCAACTACTAAGTGTCATGTGCTCCGTCTTCCCATTAGATATGATTGGAAAAAATCTTGCGGCCGTGATAATGGGAATGGGCTAATTCCACCCAAAATACTCAGTCTCACTCCTCCCCGGAACTTGATGATGAATGATGATGTATGGTTGGAACGAGACTATATTATCACGCGGGTAAAGGTCGAACTGCTATCTGAGTTAATATAATTAGTATGGTCATGGTTACAGTGAACCAGAACTCTTGTTGTTTAATCAGTCTTGTCGTAAATTTTATCATGGGGTCACAAGAAATTTTGAGCATTATGAACTTGTACAGGGGTCTTATGTCCGTCCATCGAAAAAAGCGGTGAGTCCTTCCAAATACAGTACGATGGAGATGTCGACCTAAAGAAAATGCAGTCATAGATTGTAGAGTTTTTCCCTTTGCCAGTACGAGGAATGCGTGTTCAATGGTAAATCTATAAATGGATTTATTGCAGGCTCTTCTTAGTCAAATGATTCTAGAGAATCTTTAAATTTTGACAGCTTGTTTTGTAAATGGTATTAATCCTGTTTGTTTTTGTAAAGTCTTGCTTGTTTGACTCTTATTTTGGTCTCTATAATTGATTCACGGCCTTAATTACTCCGAAATTATCGTATATACAGCGTAAAATAATTTGTTTGACGAGGTTCTGGCCAGTTTCGAGAAGTTAACGGTATTACTCTGAGAAAAAGTCACAAAAACTTTCTCCCCCAAGAAGCACCGGAGATTCTAGTGTTTCATTTTCATCACTGGAAATAATGCTAAAATATTGTTCGAGTTGATCCTAACATGGATGACTTTCTTTTTCTTTCAGATTCCTGTGGATCTACTTAGAAATCAATAATAAAGTGACAGAAGGGTCCAACACTTGTTGTGGGACCTTCCTACGTTGAATTGAAAAATTATTCAGAAGTCTTTTACTTAGTTTTTGGTCATTTTGGAATTCCAGTCCCTGACTCAGACTTTTTCTCATTTTTTAACTATTCTTTATCTGCTTCTATAAATTCATTGCGGAAGATTGAAACTCAATTATGTTGATTGATAACGACTATTTTAGAATTTAATGGCCTCTCAATTGGATGCGGTGTGGCTGCTATGATGCCAAGAATAATGTGAAATCTCTAGCCAGTTTAGCGTACACGTCTCACCATTTTATGTCATTTGGCTTTTATGATGCTAAGAATAAAGAAAATTTCTATGTAGCATATTCTAATTAGGTGTGAAATGTCTGTTAAAAAAGTTCTAAAAATCATAAGAATATCACTATAGATATCCGAATCTCTTTGCAAATTACCCTAAACTTATAAAAGTGTAAAAAAAAACAAAAAGAAAAATATTTTGGGGCTTTTTTTCTAGGAATAATATGAAACTAGCGATTAAGAAAATTCTACTTGCAACTGTAGTGTTTCTCTTATAATTAGTAAATTATTGTTTCAAGCAAAAATAGAATACTGCGTAATCTCATTTCCAATTAAATGAAAACCGTGGGTAACAACTCTATAGACATTGTACAAAAGTTCCTTTTTTTTTTTTTTTTGTATTTAGTTATTAAGTTAATCTTTGTGACATTATGTTGAACTCCATTGCCCTCAAAATATAACTTTGTTGATCAGTTTTAGGTACATAAAAAGAAAATAAAAAAAAATAAAAAACCCCATATCCACCTTGAAGTTTAAATCATTAGTTAGTGAAATACATGGCTAGACAATATGAGATAGGTTGAGTATTTAACCGAGATTCTATAACCCAAAATATGGTTTGCACTTTTGGTCAAGACAGCTGAAACCGCATTCGGAAGTCACATGCCGGGCTTGGAAAGTCATAAAATGATGTAGATGAGAAAAAAAAAACTTCTTTTATTCTTACTCAGTCTTCATGTAGTACAAAGTGAAGAACTTGTGGGAGCATTAATCCTTCTCTTGTTTGTTTTTCGAGTGACCCTAGAGGAGACAAATTCCTTCTGGCTAATGAAGATTGTTAACAACACAATTCAGTTGGTTGCGTGATTTGAGCTGCTAATTCTAATCATTTGTAGTCTTAAGCTTTGTGTAGACCAAAGAGGTAGATGCAGTACACTGCATCTAAAACACACAAGTTTTATAATTCATCGCAATATTTATAGTCAACAAATATAAACTTTAACATGCAGCTGGTGATCAATCAGCTAAATTTAATTTTCTGAAAATTTTTCGAAATTGAAGAGAGATGCATTAACGGTTTGCAGCTATGGTCATTAACAGGAACTATCTAACAGCTTTTTCTAATATCTTCTGAACTAATTAATTTCTTGCGTAAACTCGTAGCGCCCAATAATTTCGGGAATCCGAATGGTATTTATATTAAGAGCAATACCTTTTGTGACTGTATAAAAATTTCATCATCACTTCTAGGAGTTGCATATTAATTTTCTTTTGTCTAATTCACCGACTGTGCAAGCAAACATTGACCAAATCCTTCTCTGCTATTTCCGTGTTTATCATTTCACTGTTACTTGATCCCTCGATAAATCCTCATCATTAAATTCGACCTTACCTTGCAGTTGCAGGATTGTTTGACCGTCATTAGCAGCGGTCTCAGGGCACCCATAAGCATTGACTTCCACAAATGGGGATGCGTACAATATGGGGGAAAAAAACAAAAGTGCCCATGTTGGCTTCCTTGAGAAGTTCAAATGGATTTGACTTTAAGGTAGTGCGGATATGTGGTGCACTATATTGGGTTCCCAGTTTCATCATAACACACCAGCACAAGCATTAATCTTTCAAAGACTTGGATGTTGTATTTGTTCCACTACAAATTATTTCTTTATTTCTTTATTTCCTTTCTCCTGAATCTTTGGGGGGAGGAGAAAAAACATCAGCAAACATGCAAAGTCCAGTGAGATTTGCCAGCTGCAGAGGAGTGGCCTTTGAGGTCAAAACTCATGCAGATCCATTTGCAATATCAACAGCAGAACCAGCCAAAGCCGAGGCTCGGGAAAGCATGCGATATTGGCTTCCATGGGGAAGCTCCTCCAGAGTTTTCCTTGCATCCATATCAAGGTCTACTAGTAGACCTAGTAGCCATTACTGTGACCTTGAACTCTACGATGATGAGGAAGCCAATGGCCAAGACATGACTCTGCAAAGATTGGAACAGGGTAACGAGGAGGTAGCGAAGGAGGACAAGGGAACTACTCCAGTAATAGCATCTGCTAGAAAGCAAGGGCAAGTCGAACCATCCAAGCCTCCCAGAAAGCAGGAATCAAGATTGTCAATAATCTTGCTTGATCAAGGCCTGTTCACGGTGTATAAGCGACTCTTTGTTGCTTGCTTGACCTTGAACATCACTGCCTTGGTACTGGCTGCCACGGGGAAATTCCCATACGCGAGAAATAGGGCTGCGCTCTTCACCATGGGCAACATTCTTGCTTTGACACTCTGCAGGAGTGAGGCCTTCTTGCGAGTTGTGTTTTGGCTCGCCGTGAAGATATTAGGGAGGACCTGGGTTCCTCTTCCAGTCAAAACTGCCACAACATCTCTTCTTCAAAGTCTTGGAGGAATCCATAGCGGTTGTGGGGTTTCCTCAGCTGCTTGGCTCATATATGCCCTAGTTCTAACTTTAAAGAACACAGAGAAAACTTCTCCTGAGATCATAACTGTGGCCTCGGCAATTCTTTCTCTTCTCTGCTTGTCTTGCTTGGCTGCATTCCCTCTTGTCCGACATCTCCATCATAACGCATTCGAGAGAATTCACCGTTTTGCTGGATGGACTTCCCTTGGCTTGCTATGGGCTTTTATTATCTTGACGATCTCTTATGACCCCAAAACAAAATCTTATAGCAATCAATTAGGTTCAAGGTTGATCAAACAACAAGAGTTTTGGTTCACAATAGCCATCACGTCACTAATTATCATCCCATGGATAACAGTGAGGCGTGTGCCCGTGAAAACGTCTTCTCCTTCTGGCCATGCCTCCATAATAAAATTTGCAGGAGGAGTTAAAGCCGGCATATTAGGTAGGATTAGCCCATCTCCACTATCAGAATGGCATGCTTTTGGCATCATTTCTGATGGCAAAACAGGACACATGATGCTCGCCAGCGCAGTTGGGGACTTCACAAAATGCCTGGTCTCCAATCCACCAAGCCACTTGTGGGTCAGGCAACTGCACTTTGCTGGCTTGCCTTACCTAGTGAACATGTATGAGAGGGTGCTCCTGGTGGCAACAGGTTCTGGCATTTGCGTGTTCCTGTCATTCCTTTTGCAGCCATGTAGAGCTAGTGTGTGCGTGCTGTGGGTCGCCAAAGGGATTGAGCAAAATTTTGGAAAGGAAATCAAGGAGATAATGAGTGGGCATCCGGAAGATAAGGTAATTGTCCACGACACTGCTGTTCTCGGCCGCCCTAATGTTTCAGAAATGAGCGTTGTTACTGCTAAATGATGGGGAGCTCAAGTAGTCATTGTTACGAGCAACCCAAAAGGAAGCAGGGACGTTGTGGATGCATGCAAAGCCGAAGGAATTGCTTCATTTGGTCCTATTTGGGACTCTTAACTAAACTCTGTTCATGCTTATGCCCATTGATTCCCTGCGTCTTCTTTTGGTCCAAAGTTTGTTGTATGTTGCCAATGAGCACAAAGTCTAGTATTATAGCCACATCAACTCTTAATTTTAACTTTATAATCCTTAAAAAAAATAAAAAATAAAAAAATGATTATTGTTTCAATTTCCATTTTCCTGGACGTGGTCTCTGCTCCAGGACAATCAAAACTTGTGAAAACCACTTCCAAAGATTAAGTTTAATTCAAGCACCTCGTCGTCAATAATAATAAATTCAGCGGATGTCTTACGGGCAAAATCTTTCTTAATATCTTTTTTATATTTATGAATTAAGTTATAGAGAAAAGCTTGTTTGTGGACTCTATACGAAGACAAGATGTTCAAAATTCGCAAATTGTCAAGCTTGTTTCTGGAGATAGCATATGATGACCTTGTTTTTTGGGTGTGGATGGTTTGACGTTCTTAACGAGACCACGGGTCGCAAAACCAATGACAACGGTTGGGATTCTAAGCAATGCACGTTAGCTTTGGAATTGGTAATTAACTTATTGTGTACTTTAGCGTCATTTTATGCAAGCATGTTTATATGATAGATTATTGTTCAGGACCGTTTTATTGTGCATATTGTTAATACTTCGACTAATCAGAAATTGACCACATTGCTTGTAGGCTTTAGGATATTCTATTATTAATGTCCATTTAATTGCACATTTGAGGGTTTCTTAACACATTAATTTTTCATTTTTATAGTTTAATAAATTGAAGAATAGATGAAGTACTACAACTAAGTGAAAATAAGAGAGAAAGGTAGTTTTGTTAACTTAATCTTTTTTTTTTTATATATAGTAGAAAATGGAATCTTGATTCATTCAAAACATTTATGCACATCTTTTTAAATAAAAGAAAGACATTACCTAAGCTAGCTTCATGCCATATAAGCTCTCCTACTTTGGGCAATGCTATCTTAGCTAAGAGGGTGTTTGTTTTTACTATTTAATGAGTGATATTATTATTCAAATTAAGAAAATAGTTTATACATGATATTTGATTTAAATAATAATTAATAGCAATATTTTAATTATTTAAATATCTTTGTTTTCCTTTTTTTTATAATAAATGAAAGTCTTAACTAGATAATATTTGAGATTGTAGTAGCATCTGCTTATAAAATATTTTTCATTTTTACCTTAGTGTAGAAGTTGGAAACAGGGTTGAATGGGTTGCTCAATTGGAGTATCTAGTCTAGTTAGATAAGTTTGATGTTGGCTCAAGGGAAGAGTAAGCCCAACCTAAGTGGTAGTTTCACTTGATTTTTTAGCTGTGGTAGTAGTTAAACCAATTACTAGATTTTCAAACTAAATGAGATTCTAAGAATGACATTAAGTAGGAAGATTCTTACCAATTACAATTGAATTTTAAATTTCACCAAAAATCTTGGATTGATCCTTATTCAAATTACCACTTAGTCCAAGTTTGATATCCCCAATTTGTTTATTAACATGTTCCACAATATCTGCCATTTGATTTTGAATTTTCGTAGTATCCTTGTGGGAGATTATAATTTGCTAATGAGTCGACAACTGCCTATGACTAACTACTGAATGATGAAGAACCATGATCAAACTTAGTCATCTTGCAAAGGAGTAATTAATTGATTAAGGACCTCATTTAACAACACTCTCCTTAATTCAAAGAGTAATCCTCTTGCCAAGCCAAGCCTCGAGAGACTTGGAAAAAGAATTGCATCCCATCATACTCTTCGTGATGAGAAATGTAAGAGTTCAAAATTAAGAAAAAAATTTGAGTAAAATCCTAATAAGTAATAGACTAACAAGATTGACATTACATTTGAACTTAATACGTTAAGACATTAAGTTTATAAATCCTTTCTACTTACATATTACTTAATTGACACCACATTTCAACTTAAAACTTTAAAACATTAAGTTTATGAATATCACACAACTCACCTCTAAGCCCATTTCAACTTAAAATGTTCCTACTTATATTTATTTATATGAGCTAACATTGTTTTGCTTAATCTGGTATATGTACCTACTAATACTCTAAGAGCCACATTAGGAACACACATTAGTCATATTGTCCCTTGTTGAAACATTAGCTCTGATACTCATCCACTTGTCAAAGTGTTAGTTTTGATACTCATCCACTTGTTAAAAAAATAAGAGAAACTAAAAATCAAAGAGAAATCTGAGCAAGATCCAAATAAGAAATAAACTCACGAAATTGATATCACATCTCAACCCAAAACTTTAACTATTAGATTTATAGATCTCTCCTACTTATATGTTATTTAGTCCTCTTTCTCCTTTTCAATCTGGCATTTCTAAACCACACAACTCACACTTGAAATCCATCCTTAAACAATTCATAATCTTTGTTTATGTGACTAAGGTACTTGTAGTCATAATAAAAATTGGGTAGATTTTGTATTTGAAAAGGATTCAAAGAATATCACCTTTCCCATTGTTTCACCTTTGTCCTTTTAACTAAAGGGTTCCTAACATGGAAGCAACCTTTACTAAAATGCAAGATCTTCACCAAATGCTTAATTCCATCTTCATTAACAATCAAGAAACTTTACATTCAATTATTGAGAGTTGTGGTTGTTGTTTTGTTTATGTCATTTAAGGGAAAATCATAAACTCTGATTTAAAAAAGAGTTTAGATATACCTTAGAAGGTTGTTTGTCCTCATGAGCTCTTGTAGAAATAAGATATGTTTGTCAAAGGTTCAAGAGCATTGCCAAGAACAACTTTGTCAAACCCTAGATCCAACATTATAAGAATATAGGCAAAAAAGAATAAGATCAAAAGAAAATGAAAGGGAAGCAATAGAAGAGCAGGATTTAGGAAAGGAAATTAGAGAAAAATTTTTACTGAATGATCAGTTGCATTATCTTGGACTCACCTTCATTTCTCCCATTTAATAGCAATTCAAATATTTGAGAATTCTTATCCTAATTGAATCCCATATCGTTCTTATGGGTCATTCATAAACTAACCAACTAACCCAACTAACAAGACATTCAATAACTTTATAATTGCTCTCCTTCTATCTTAACTATTATTCATATTTAAATTTAATAATTGGGCCTTAATCTGCTGTGATCATAACAATTCCCCTTGCTTACCAAATCCTTGTCCTTAAGGATTTACTTAAATATCAAACTCAGGAAACTGAGACTAGAGGAATATGATATGTTCCAAGGTAGTCTTTTTTAGCGTCATATTAGCCTAATGCACCAGGACTTATGTTCCTACCACATTCCCTTTCTTAACTATGCATTGTTGTAATATTGCCAAAAGCTCCTCCTTAAATTGACCAATTTCACCGACTAATGGTAATTATACGGAAACATAGGTGCTTAGTTCTCCAAATTTCTTCAATAATGACAGATGAAAAATGGAGTAGACCAAGTTACCCAGGGGAAACGAGAGCCTATAAGCAATAAGACTGATCTTCTTTATTATTTTGTACACTTCGTAATATTTTTATGCCAGCATAAGGTTACTTTTAACTGTTACAGTGGTATGTCGATAAGGCTGGAGTTTTAAGAACACCCAATTGCCAACTTCAAACTGCCTTTCGAATCCTTCCTTTATCGGCGTAGAATTTCATTATTTGTTTTGACCATTGTAATTGGTCCTTCAACAAGTTAGACAATACCTATCGTTCTTGCAAAAATTCAGTTAAGGTAGCTACTTTGGTTCCATCAATCAATAACACAGATAATTATGTAGGGGTTATCCATATAAGGCTTCATGAGGTGACATTTTAATAGTTGTATGATAAGTAAGATTATACCACCATTTTGCAAGAGGCAGCCATCGATGTCATTGTTTCAGCTGAATGAAACACACATAATAAAGGTAGTTTTCCAACATCGAATTCAATCTTTCTGTCTGCCTATTGGATTGCGGATGGTAAGTCTAACTCCTGTGTAATGTTATTCCTTTTAGTTTGAATAATTCCTCCCAAAATTCACTAGTAAACAGCTTGTAGTAATAGGAGACGATGGCTTGTGGGGTTCCATGCAACCCAAATATGTGTTTAAAGAATAATTTAGCTAAGGTTAGTGCTATTATAGGATAACTAATTCCTATAAAATGAGTTGATTTTGTAAATCAATCCACTACTATCCAAATAATATTCCTATGCTCAGAAGACAGAAGACCTTTGGTGAAATCCATTAAAATATGTTGTTATGCCTGCCCCAGAATAGGAAGAGGCTGCAAGAGTCCTAGATATGGCATGATCTTTATTTTGCAATGTTGAGACACTTCACATTTCTTAATCCATTGAAGTACTGATTTCTTTAAGTTTGGTTAATAGAAGAATTGTTTAAGTTTTTCACAAGTTGCCTTTGTCCTAAAGTGACCTAACTGATTCCATATCTCCCCATGATTGCCAATGTAAACCTGTGAATTCCACCTTTAAATGCCTTGTACAAAAGAGAATTTCTTATTGTTTATCTACTTGGTTGCTACCATGATTAGTTACAGCATTAATTCATCACTAGAATAACTAGCTTGAACTTCTTCCATCCAAGTGGGGATCACGACTGCAATTACACACCACTGCCCTTCTTGTTGTCTAAATAGAGTATCTGCCACTTTATTTTTGATCCCTTCTTGTATAGGATGGTATAGTTTAGTCTAAGTAGTTTGTAATCTCCATTATTGTGCATACATATGCAACCTCTATTGAAGAATATGCTTAATACTCTCATCTTCTATCTTAATAACAAGCTTTCTACCCTCTAGATAATGGCACCATTTCATGAACGCCATTATGATTGCAAGAAATTCCTTTTCATAGATAGATAGACTCATGTTCCTTTCACTGAATGATTTACTTAAGTAAGTAATGGGGTGTCCCTCCTGCATAAGCACTACTCCTACACCACCTTTACAAGCGTCGGTCTCCAAAACAAATGGTTTGTTGAAATTAGGCAAGGCGAGAATAAGGACTTGGCATATAACCCTTTTAAGTTCATCAAAGGCTACTTGAGCTTTCTCCTCCCAATGAAATTTGCCCTTACACAACAACGAAGTTAGGGGTTGGCTAATGATTCCATAATGTTTGACAAATTTATGGTAGTATCGATAGCAACTCCATCTTTAATAATCACATGTCCCAAGTATTCAACCTGTTTTACTCCGAAAGAGCATTTGCATAATTTAGCAAACAATTTGTTATCCCATAAAGTTAGCAATACTCGAAGCAATTGGTGTCAATTCTTTGTTAGATTGGAGTTATACACCAAGATGTCATTGAAGAAGACCAAGATGAATTTTTGCAAATACGGTGTGAAAATGTGATTCATCAAAGATTAAAATGTAGTCAACACATATGTTAAGACAAAAGACATTACTTTGAACTCATAATGTCCATGATGAGCGCGAAAAGCTATTTTGGCAATGTCTTTCTCTCTGACTTAGATTTAGTGGTAACCGGCTCGAAGATCCAATTTCATGAATAGCCTAGCTCTCTATAATTCATTAAACAGATCATCAATAATCAAGATCGAAAATATATCTTTGACTGTAATTGTGTCTAATAGTCAATAATCAACGCAAAATCTTTAGGAATTATCCTTCTTCTTAACCAAGAGGATCGGTGAGGCAAAAGGTAATGGGAAAAGGGGGTAGTAGAGTATAAATAGTCCAGAAAACTACTCTCACTTGCTTGAACCTACGAGAAGATGATTGAATAATAAAAATAAAAATGCAAATAAATCACACAAGATAACACACCAATTTTTACGTGAAAAATCTCTCTAAATTAAAAAGGATAAAAACCACGGGATACTCCGAGTTAGAGGTCAACTCCACTATAATCAAGTGAGTATAATAAAAATACACAACCTTAATTACATCAAACAAATTGAACAAAATTCAATTTGGACTGAATGAGAAACTAATGAATTAAGTAAGACAGGTCAATCACATATTGTCAATTACAACTCAACAAGTAGATAATTCAATCATTCAAAATGAACTCCCAAATATCCCCTACAAGCTGTCCAAAATTTAGTTCAGTCAGACCACGGGTTAATATTCATCCACACAGCTTACCAACTTTGTCATAGATGAAAGAGTAAAAAGTTACTAGAATTAAGCGACCTTTACTCTAATGGAAAACATGCCCTTACAATTTATAACAACCCAATCCAACTATGTGTTCTCCAATTACTGACCAAAAATCAATTTAATCAGACCACAAAAAATCCTTCGATTATACGGTTAATCAAAATTGCACACAAAAAATCACTTAGAATATAAACCTATAAAAACTAAAGAGAAGTAAAACTAACTGTACTCAAAATATAATCTCCACCATTCAAAAATAAGAACCAAATATCCTCTATCAATTATCCAAGTTTTAGGTTGATCGGACACCGATATCCCTTTCAAACGTAAGATCAAAAAAACTTGTCTTTTCCTCCCTCTCTTTCAGCAGCCTCCCTTTTTTCTTCTCTCTTTTGACAGCCTTGTTTTTTCTTTTTTTTTTTTCTCAGTACCAGCTCTTCTTCTCATGTTTATCACTACCATTTTTATTTTCTCTCTTTCATTTGTAGCACTTTTTTTAAATATGACCCATTTTCCCGCAATAATGACACTAAATATTATTGTACTTAAATATTGACTTGCTCTAGCTCTTACTTCTACCCTTTTTACCATTTCCTTTTTCTTGACATCTCCCCCTATTTTCAGTAATTAAAACCTTTAATTTAGATGATGATAAACCCTGAGATTTCCTTCTCATCTCTTCATTCAACATACCACCCTTTACAAGTTCTAATGATAAAATAACACCAAAGGTAAAATTAGCAAGTGAGATTCAAAAAATCTCCTAAGAATCAGGTAAAGTAATAAGTAATCATAACCCAAGAACTTCATGATCAAACTTAATGCCCATGTCTGACAATTAATCAATGAGACCTGAAACTTATTCAAGTGGTCAGCAACTGAAATCTCTTCATTATATCTCAATTGTATCATTTTTTTTAACAAGAACAACTTGTTATTACTAGATTTTAAAGTATACAAAGTCTCAAGTTTACTCTATAAACTATATGTATGTGTCTTATTGCAAATGTGATTATAAATATTATGATCAACAAATTGTCGTATAAAACCACAAATTTATTCATACTCAAATTCTCATTTTTTATCAATCTTAAACTCAGGTTTTGTAGTAATAAATGCAATTTTTTTACAAATAAAAGATCTTTCATTTTACTCTTCTATAAATGATAATTTGTGTCATTCGAACAAACCAATTTATTCACATTCAACTTTATCTTTTAAACGAGCCATATACACTAACATAACTCTAATAACACCCTAATGGGAAAAAGGGGTAACGGAGTATAAATATTCCAAAAAACTTCTCTCACTTATTTGAACCTGTGAGGACATAATTGAATAATAAAAATGGCAATGCAAATAAATCATGTAAAAGAATACACCAATTTTTATGTGGAAAACCCCTCTAAATCAAAAAAGGGAAAAAACATGGAATACTTTGAGTTAGAGATCAACTCTACTATAATCAAGTGAGTACAATAAAAGTACACAATCTCAATTATATCAAACAAATTGAACAAAATTCAATTTGGATTAAATAAGAAACTAATGAGTTGAATAAAACAAGCCAACTATGTGTTATTAACTACAACTTAACAAGTATACCTCAAGGTAATAATCTAATATTAAGATAAACTCTCGTATGTCCCTTATTAACTATCCAAATTTTAGTTCACCACATATCAATGTTTATCCACACGGTTTACCAATTATGTTATAAATGAGAGAGTAAAAAATTACTAGAATTAAAAGGTTTCAGTTCTAATGGAAAATATATTTTTATAGTTCATAAAAAACTCAATCCAATCGTCTACAAAAACAATATGTGTCTCCTTAAACTATTAACCAAAAATCAATTTGATCATATCACAAACAATTTTCTGATTACATAGTTGTTTAAAACTACATATAGAAAATTACTTAGAATATGACCAACAAAAATTAAAGAAAAGTAGAACTTACTATATTCAAAACATAATTTCCACCATTTAAAAATAAAAATCAAACGTGATCTATCAATTATTCAAATTTTAATTTAATCAAACACTGATTTCTTTTTCAAATATAAGATTAAAAAATATTGTTTTTTCTTCTCTCTCTTTGAACGCCTCCCTCTTTTCCCCTCACTCTTTCCGTAGCCTTTTTTTTTTTCTCAGCACAAGCTCTTCTAGGTTTTTTTGGTTATCAGGCTATTTATATTTATTTTAATTATTTTGAGTTTATTCTAAAAAAATTTAAACTATATACTTACATATGAAGAGACAAATGAGCCCAACAAAATGAATAGTGTTATCATGGTTAGTTCTACTGCTATCATTTCCCAGGTCTACTTTTCAATTTCCATTTTCAAGGAACGAGGATACTGATACGACCAAACATTCACCAATTGCGCTCTGGCCACCAGAGCAATTTGATGGTTCTGTTGGTAAGCTGGATGAAGACCCTTGGGCTCTACAAACACATCTTCGAACTCTTGGACAATGTCTTGTAAGTAGTTGGTATAGGAGGGGTTAGAGTTGATAAGTCTGGTCCACTATACACAGGTGAGCTTGAACATTGTACCCCGCCTTCTTAAAAAGTTTAGTGACTCCATTCCCGGATACCAAACTAGGGCCTCGGTACTGGGTTAGGCCTACCAATTCTATATGTTGATCTTCACGCCAGATCATGAGCTTCATTTCCTATAGTCCAGTGTTATTGGGCTATAAAGGCATAACCAGTCCATGCCCAAAGTTACATCACAGGCCCATAATAGTATTAGCCCCATCGCAATGGTGAACTCGTGGCCTTGGGTTTTCTAGAAGAACAGTGGACACTTCGCTGAGCACATCATCCTTTCTCCGTCCGTGATTGTGACAGTCATCGATTGAAGCTCACACTGTAACACCTGGCCCATACTCCAGTCCAAGAAGCTGTTAGTGCTTCCTGTGTCTATCAACACCACCAATTGTTACTGACTAGCTCACACTGTAATTGCGTTCATCAAAAAAAAAAAACAGAAATCCAAATTCGCTTCTGCTAGCTAGATCCTATACCCACAAGCCGTACTTACTATACTAGGCCATCCACCAGCGAGAGACATGATACATGCTCTGCTTTCACGGGTTCACCTGCCAATATTGTCATGCCCGTGCATGCTCCTCAGACCCTGTTCAGAATTTAGATTATATTAAGAGAAATTTCTTATTAAAAAGAAAAAAGAAAAAAACAATCGTATTAACGCTTTGGATGATACGAACACGTTTAGAACAAAAATCCTTATCATACGCCTCAGCCAACTCTTCAGGTTGCATTTTTTATGCCTTTGGTTCATTGTCATCATCGTCTTTACCCTCAATTAGTTGTAGCTGTTTCTTTTGACATTAATGGCCCCATGTATATTTTTCTCCGCGGTGGAAACAATCACTTGATTTCTTGATTTCTTCCCACATTTTCTTGTCCGTTCATGTCACTGTTTTACTACTAGGGGTGGAAGATTTGGGTACTGTGTTCCCCTTTGCTCTAGTGTGGGTAGTAACCTTGAGGTTCCTGTTCTTCTTATTGGCAGCCCTAACAGCCATCTCTTGAAGCAAGGTTAACTCCACTGTTTGCTCTAGTGAACTAAGCTCAAGCATCTTAACGGCGAGCCAGATCTCTTCATCAAGCCCACTAAGAAAGCTGGAGACCCAAAAAAAAAAAAAAAAGAATTAATGAGCGCCGGATTAGTGGCCATCATCGACGATTGTAAATCTTCAAACTACTCTTGATAGTCACAAACTGTGTCGGTCTGCCGTAGCTTGTAAAATTCCTCCACGACATCGGGAAGGGACGGATCTCCAAAACTTCGGCATAAACCTTTCTCAAATTGGGCCCATGTCACTGTGGGTTTTGCTGTAAACCAACCCTACAACCCCATGTCCGCCTTGCCATCTAGATACATGGAGATATCTCCATTTCTTATTCCTCAGTGATTTTATACATTTGGAAATAGCGGTTGCATTTCCAAAGCCAACATCAAGGATTTTCCCCATCCAACGCCTGGAGCTTTATTTTTGGTGGTTTTGGGACTATCTTGTTGCTAGAGGCCAAGTGCTGTCCGAACAAATTGCAGTTGCTCTTCATGGCGTCAAACATGTTCATCTAGAGTTTTCAAGCGGGTGCCGTTAGCCATGGTTGAGTTGTGCTTCCTTGCCAGAATTATTCATCGTGCATAGTCTCATTAATTTATATCTATTCTATATAATCAATGTGTAGAGTTAATAGTTTGACTATTTTCTGTCTAAAATTATTTTAAATTGAAATGAAATACAAATGTTTAGGACTAAAATAAAAAAATTTCAAAAGTACAAGATTACATTGCCAAAATTAAAAAGGTTTAGAATGAATTTTATGCTTATCCTTAATGCACCATGACATGCTAGTTGCAATTTACCTTATATGGCTCTCAATGTTGTTTGACATGGTACAGAGGAAGCACGTTTGGGCATAGCAAAAGGGTCCTATTTGTTCTTGATGTTGCTGCATCAGATAACATCAATGTTGTAATTAATGTTACCAATAGTGGGCAAAGTGCAGTTTGCATTCAAGTTGTATTCACTGTCCTTAATAACCTTAGGAATGGGCGGATGATGCTGAGCAGGAGCCAGTAAACAAAGAATAGTAATAAGAAGTCAATGAAAGTAAGGAGACCTGGAGATAGTAAAAGAGAGGGACTTGGAATTCAAAGGGGTACAAAGTGTTGAGTCAACAAAAGATAAGAGAGCTCCGATGTAAAGCTCAAATATAGAGATAGTTAAGTTCAAAACTAAGTACAACTCAAATGTAAGGTTTATATATAAAGACTTGTTGAACTAAGGGCTAACTTATGTGTAAGAACAAGTTGAGTTAAGAGCTAAATTCAAAAGGAAATTTGGTTATTGAGTTGGGAGTGAAAGTTAACTTTAGTTAAGTTTTGTTGTTTTGATGGGAAAACTTAAAAGTGGAGTATTCATATAATAGTACTCTTTAAATAGTACAAGTTTCTATGTGACGTGGAGAATAAAATTCTAGATCATATGCCAAAAGTTTCCTAAAAAATTCAAAGATCAAACAAAATTAGGTAAGGGCAGCCAAAAAAATTATTAAGGTGATTCTTAATAATCTCATTAATGATGATGAGAAAATTTGCTATATATGTACATTGTGAACTTATGAAGGGATAGGTTAAGGTTCTAAATGAGTTAACTATTAAAAATTATAGAAATATTTATTATATAAATATACAATAAAATAGATATTAAAATTTTAATTCTTAAATATGTAATGATTATTTATTAAATATAATTATAATCTACACTAAAAAAATAAAATTATTACTCAAGTAATCTTAAATTCTTCTTTTATACATCTTATAATTACAATATTTGCAAATTTCTTCTTTGTAATATCATTAACCTATGGGCTTCATAACTTCCTATTTCTTTTATTGCAATAACACTTTATTATGAAGTACTTTAAACATCTAGTTACTTTATTTCCTTTTTTCATCATAAAGCATATTACAATGTTGAAATAGATACTTATTACTTACACTTTGGTCAATTTCTATCATTCCATCAGCTCTTCTTTTCTGATTCCCAAACACACAAATTTTGTCAAAAAGCACTCTTATACTCAGACATATGGGAGATTATATATGACCAAATGCTTGACCAAATGCTTAAGCCATCTATAAGTATAATGAAAATATGAGTTTGAAATCTTATCCTTACATTAATAAGTTCATAAATAATAAGATGGATTGATAACAATAGAAATATAACTTTAATTACCTTTTAAATAAATACATTTTGTTTTTCCACTTAAGTTATGTACAAGTTAATCAACATAAGTGAGCATTCTAATAGATTTTTCTCAAACTTACCTCAAAATCCTTTATTGCTTATGATCTAATCTTAGACTAAATGTTGCATCAATACTCTCTTTGAATTGATGTAACCAAGGAAAATAATCAATATTACGAACTTTATAGTCCATAAATTTGAATCTATTAGGTGGGAACTATAGTAAATGGTATCATCTTAAACATTTATACCACCATCACAAGAGTTTAAGTTGTAACTTAAATAAAGAAAGATTATAATAAACACCAAATCTCACCAAACATTGGCATAGACATCATATAAAAATTGAATTTAACCACCATGCAATGTTATTTGCAAGCGGTAATACATCTTGGTATTTAAGCAATTATCTATATAACCTAATGTACCCAAGAATTAGAGACTTAATTGTATTTGTATTTAGGAAAATTAATAGTAACAATTTTTTTGTTTAAGACAGTTTATGGTTTGACGAAAAGAAACAAAATAAAAAGAAAAACTTTCAACTTTTTATTTAATACGAAATTTTCCACAAATAAAAAAAAAACTAATTTGATTTGTTATACCCTTAGATAGAAGAAGAAAGAGTGATAAGAATCAGTCGTTAATTTGTAAATAAATAAATAAATTGTTTAGATAAGAATTAAGGTAAAATGCAAACTGCACTTCTAACGATATCCTACAAAACATTTCTTAATCCCTTAAATAAAAAACAATGCTAAAAACTAGTTAAGATGCCTGTAAAATAGAAAAATTAGGTGCTACTAATTAGCTATAAAATAAACTATAAAAGTAACTTAAGGATATACACATATATGGGCTAGGTTTTACACCTTTATTAATTAAGAGACCAAACTAACATAAATTAATTAAAATAAAGAGAAATAAGTTAAAAATAAATTCCTGCAATCACTCTAATCTAAGTAAACCCATTTTTGTCTAATCCTTTAAGTAAGAGAGCAATATAATCAATGTAGCCTTTAACTCCTTTGCTTTAGTCTATAGACTCTCTATACTTGTTGTATTCTCCTTAATAAGCAATTACAAGGCTATGTAAAGATTATTTGCCTTCGAGCAAGTAACTGGCTCAAAACTATAAATCATATGACCCTAGGTAGCTGCCATATCACCATGAATCATCTTTCCCAAGTTGAATATGATTTGCTCTTAAATTTAACTCCTTATTGTCCTTCAAGTAAGGTAATAAATCCCTCACATTAAATGTAATTAATACATTATATTCACTTAGTACATCAATTTTATATACACTGTCATTCACCTTTTCTAGCACTTTGAAAGGATCATCTACTTGAGATATAAGCTTTGATTTCCTTATGCTTAGAAATCTCTCTTTTTGAAGATGAATCTATACAAGATTACTTGGAATAAACTAAATTTGTTTTCTCCTTTTATTGGTCATTTTGTTATAAGTTGCATTTCATTTTTTTTTTCATGTATTATTGGACACTCTTATGCAAATTTTTAACTAATTCATCCTTTTTTTAATCCAAACATTTAAAAGTAAAATGTTTAGTTATACCATGCAAACTTCTATTATATGCAAATTGAAAATAGGCTAAGTAATTATCTCAATTCTTTAAATTCTTATTAACAATAGTTCTAAGTAAAGAAAATAGTATATAGTTTACCACTTTATTTTGCTAATTTATTTGCAAATGACAAGTTATGCTAAAAAACAGCCTTATGCCAAACTTCTTTCACAAAGTCTTTTAAAATTAACTCAAGAACTTGGCATCCCAATCAGACACTATGTTCTTTGGTATTTTATGTAATCTCACAATTTCTTGAAAGAATAAATCTACCTCATTAAAAGCATTGTTGATTTTCTAATAAGTGCAAAGTGAGATATCTTTAAGAACCTATTAATAGTTACTATAACCAAATTCTTTCCTTTATGTGTCCTTCGTAACTCAAGTACAAAATTCATACTCAAATCAACCAAAGGCTAATTTAGAATAAGAAATGGCATAAATAACCCATGAGCAACCTTTTCACTCTTTGCCTTCTTACAAGTCACACACCTTTTTAGCACATGATGCACATTTATAATCATCCCTAGCCAATAAAAATGTTCTTTAACCAAATATATAATCTTCTTTTAACCAAATTTTCTAACTAAACCTTCATTATATACCTTTCTTACTAAAAGTTTTTTAATAAATCCCTTAGAAAAATAGTCTTCCAAATTTGAACTAATATCCCTTATGTTTATAAAAGTCATTAACTACCCCTTTCGCACAAACCAACTAAATAGAAGCAAAGTTTGGATTATCTAAATATTGACTCTTAATCAATTCAAAACCCATTAATTTAACATTCAATAATGAGATTAAACCATATCTCCATGATAACACATTTACCACTACATTTACATTTCCCTTTTTGTACTTGATGACATAAGTGCCTCTAAGAACTTCACCTATTTAGCATGTCTTTAATTCAACTTACTTTGCCCTTTCAAATACTTTAAGGATTCATGATTTGTATAAATAACAAACTCCTTAAGCAATAAGTAATGATGTCAAGTCTCTAAAATTTGATTTAAAATTATAGAACTTCTCATCATATATTGAATAATTTAGACTTACCTTACTTAACTTCTCACTAAAAAGGCTATAGGGCATTTATCTTGTCTAAGAACAAGCCTAATTTCCACTCTTCAAACATTACACTTCATTGTAAAAGTTTTTGAAAAATTATAAAGAGTTAAGATAAGTGTTGAACATAATTTCCCTTTAATTAAGTCATTCCACCTAAAGTCACCACCTTTCTTGACATTTATAAAGAGTTAAGATAAGTGTTGAACATAATTTCCCTTTAATTAAGTCATTCCACCTAAAGTCACCACCTTTCTTGACATTTAGTTAAAAGGGTGAGAATAATGTTGAAATTTTTCACAAATCTCTTATAAAAGAATGCTAGCCCTTGAAAACTCCTTACCTTTGAAATATTAGTAGGTATAAGCCACTCTTTAATGGCCTTTACATTCTCCCTCATTAATTTTAATCTCATGTTACAAAACTACATACCCAAGAAAAATACCTTACTTTTAGTAGATTAGCATTTCTTTAAGTTGTTAGACAATTTCTTTTGTCGTAGTACTTTAAGGAATTCCTTATGGTACGTCATATACTCCTCATGATTCATATTATAAATGAAACTGTCATCAAAATAAACCACAATAAGTTTGCCAATAAACTTATAAAGCATATGATTTATTAATTGTATAAAAGTACTTGGTGTATTAGACAAGTCAAATGGCATGATGAGTTACTCATACAATTCATACTTTGTCTTGAATGCAATTTTCTACTTATCCCCCTCTTTCATCTAAATTTGATGATAACTGTTATTCAAATCAATTGTTGAAAACACTTTAAAACCATGTAACTCATCGAGCATATCATTTAACCTAAGAAGAGGATAGTGATCCTTCAATATTATTTTATTTATTACCTGACTATCTACACATATTTTATAGTCTCATGCTTCTTTGGCATTAATAAGGTTGGTATTGAATATGGCCTCATTGATTTACTTATATAACCCTTCTCCAACATGTTGGTTACTTATCATTGCAACTTCATAGCCTATTATAGATTACTTCTATAAGTTTACCTAACAGGTAAGGCAACCCTTAATAAGAGATCAAGTTGATGTTTGATCCCTTTAATTGGTCATAACTCCTTTGGTAACTCTTTTGAAAGCACATAGCCAAAATCTTCTAAAATCCTTTCATTTTACAATGGAAAGAAAGTTTTCTCATTAAAATCAGGGTAGAAATGGATAAGACTTGTTTTACTTCTCTTTTGCTCACAAATAAGCTTTCTCTCTCCCCTTTCTCAACCAAAATCTAGTCTTTTTACATTTGTTGCAGATTAAGAGTTGCTAAGACTATGTTTTTCCCATCCTTAATAAAAAAAAAATAGTTGTTTTTGAATCCATTATATACAGCCCTCTTATGATATTGCCATAATGTTCTCAAAAGCAAGTGGCTTGTACTCATTGGAACCACATCACACATTACCTTATCCTTGTATGAATTTTCAATTGTAAATGACACCAAAACCTATTATATAACTCTTACTTCTTTATTATCATTCAACCATTACAACTTATATGTGTAGGAGTGTTTTATTATTGCTCAATTCAACCTTTCCACCAAAATGGTGAAAGCAACATTAGTGTAGCTTCTTCTATCTTTAATCACTTCACACACCTTTTTATCAATTGTGCACCTAATATGGAATAGGTATTCATGTACCATCCACTTTTGCTTATAAATTCAAGGCACATCGAATTGTAAGTAATTCTCCCTCATCAACAAACTCTACATTATCTCCTCCAAACACTTATTTTTATTTTCTTCTTCTACTATTGTCTTATCTTCACTCTCTACTTCCCTTTATGATTCCCAAATAATCATCACCCTTTTATTTGAACACTCATAAGTAAAATGCCTATAATCAAGCATGTATCCAACCCTTTTTAGAGGCTTTGGATCACTTATTCTCTCTTTTTCCTTAACTAAATCTATTGGTCATTTACTATAGGCCCTTTTATTTTGCCTATTTTGCACTCTAATTAGAATTAAACCAAGTAAAGATGAAAGTTGAGTTGGTTACCTTATTTCTAATCTATTGTGACACATTTTGCTTATTCATACCAAGCTTAAGCTATCTCTTCACCTTAATAGCAAAGTTAATCATATCCTTTAAAAATTACAAAATATTGTAACTTCACCGTATTTGCAATCTATTTATTTAACCCTCTTAAGAACCTCACAATGGTCTGCTATTAAGGTTTTTATAATTCACATCTCATCATCATCATTTCAAATTCCTTAACATATTTTTCAATGCACATACTCCCTTGTCTAAGACATTGCAACTTAATGTATAATTCATGCCTATAATATTTAAGAACAAACAATTTTGCATTAATTTATTTATAACTCTCTAACTTCTAATTTCCTTTTTGTCATCTCTCCTTTATTGTGCTTTCAAGTTCTCTTACCATAAATTAGCATAATTTGTGAATTCAAAAACATTAAGTTTGCACTTTTTTTTAATCTTAGGGCACTTGAATACTTTTTCCACTTATTACACCTATTACAAACACTCCTTAGGTAAACTAGTTCTTTTCAATGGTAAAATTTTCATTTTTATGTTATTTACCAAATTTCATTATTGCCTCTCTTGCTAAGGTTGTTCGTCGACACAATCTTCTACTCTAAGCTCATCTTCATGTCCATTTCTATACCAATATGAGGCACCTATGAACAAGAGGCCTGCTTGTATTTGTGTTTAGAAAAATTTAAAGTAATAATTGTTTTTTTAAGGTTTTTCATAGTTTGATAAAAAGAAACAAAATAAAAAGAAAAACTAGTAACCTATTGTTTGATAAGAAATTCACCATAAACAAAAATAAACTAGTTTAATTCACCATACTCTCAGATAAAAGAAGGAAAAGTGATAAAAATTAGTTGTTAATTCATCACTAAACAAAATTAATTGTTAATTCATCACTAAACAAATAAACTATTTAAATAAGAATTAAAGTAAAATGCAAACTACACTTTTAATAATATTTTTCAAAACTACTCTTTTAAAATGTTTATCAATCCCTTAAATAAGGAATAATGCTAAAAAGTAGTTAAAACAACTATAAAATAGAAAAATTATGGTTGCTACTAATTAGTTACAAAATAAGTTAAAAAAAAGAATTTAAAATATAAAAAATAAACATATATAAGTTAGGTTTTATGCTCTTATTAATTAATAGTCCAAATTAATATAAACTATTTAAAATAAGAAGAAATAAGTTAGAAATAAACTTTTGCAATCACTCTAATCCAAACAAGCCTATTCATGCCTAATCCTACAAACAAGTGGACAATGTAATCAATGCAAGTTATAAATCTTTTACTTTAACCTTTAAACCATTCATACATGTATTCTCATTAAAAAGCAATTTCATGGTTATTTGAAAATTCTTGGCTCTTAAATAAGTAATTAGCCTAAAACTATGAACCACATAATCTTGAGCAAGCCCTATATCACTACAAATCATAACATATCCATTATGTCTTAATAACATTCATCAATGTTTTTTTCATGCACTAAGTTCTCATACTTAATAATTCATTACTTAAAATTTGTCATCCACTTAGAATAAGATCAAATTACTAATAATGATCAAGTAAGTAAACATAAATAATAATGATCGAGTAAGTAAACATAAATAACAAATAGGCTATAGGTAAATTTTTTGTTTAGCTTAATGTATTCAAGAGCATTTGATTGTAATTGTCATAACCTTATTAATCAATCTTGCCCTTTTATTCACTAACACACTCACATCTCATGTCAATGGCTTTGCTCTCTTTAACTACTTTCCAAACTACTTTTATTAAAGAACTCTACTCTAAATTCATATAGAAGTATTAAACTCTCACTTAATGAGTTAAGCCCTATATGAAAAGATTCAATAACTTCTAAGTGTTTATCTTCATGTACATATGACATTTAATATGATAAATTTGCTAGATGCAATTATTGTATAACATGGTTTATGTGTGCTCATAATTTTTTGGAATAGATTAAATTACAACTCATATTTATTATGTGAATAGAGGTTTGAATTGATATTAGTCAACTTTGACTTCATACTATTTATTAACACTATTACTTAAGCATTTAGTGAAGATTTAACACTCATATTAAGTCCTTTAACTCAATCATAAATATACTTCCAAAATCTATTTAGGAGCAAATCATGTCATTTGACAAGTGAAATATTTTTGAAATCCTTCAATAAGACCGATTATTATATTTTTTAATATCATTACACGAATAATATTAAATATTAGTTTTGTTTAAGACTTAATACATCTTTTAGCCTCCTTATGGTGAGTAATATATTCAATTTCAAATTTAAAACATGACATGGTATTCAATTTCATTTTCCTTTTTTATATCAAAAATATTCATAACAATACTACTTACCATAAGTTATGGGAAATTTGAAGAGAGACTAGCACATACTAATGTCTATATAAATAAAAAAGTACATTAATTTTGCAATAAACTTAACTAAAGTTAATGATAATTTAACAAAAGAAATGAGATCGAAACCTCTTGTACACAAAATTAGCATGAACAGATTTTAATTTACAAAACTATATATTCAAGAGGGTAAGGGAGCACATAGGTCTCCAAATTTTGTGAATATATCCTACTACACATAGACCTTAGTAACGTAAAATTTCAGGCCTAGAAACCCTTTGTATACGGAGTTACCACGAACGGGTTTTAGTTCGCTTTTTCTTTTTAGGAGCAAATGTAACCTAAAACTTGCGTATTACCAACAAGAAACATACAATCAAGCTAGAAAGCAATATTAATGTTGAAAATTAAAAGCATAAATTTTATACAGAAAATTATACCTCAATCGGAGTTCATTACATAGTCTAAAATATCAAAATTAAATCACTAACTTCTATAACGATTAATATACGGTTAGATTGAAATCACATAATTTTCACAACCTTAATATCATAGTATATAAGAACAATATTTAATATTTTGTTTTCTTTGTTTTACTATGGACTATGAGCTTTTTTTTTTTTTGAGAGAGAGAGAGAGAGAACGGAGCCAAATATATAGCAGAGACTAGTGATTTTCTAAACTGCTCCTCTATTGGGACTATTTTCTACCCAGTCGCCCACTTATTTTATATGATGTTTATCAAGTGGGGTTGAACTTGGACTCATAAATCAACATTGATATCAGAACAAGTATGAATTGTTTTAAAAGATGTTGAGCTAATTTTATTTATGACTTTTGTTATCTGGGCCCTGCTTGCGCAGGTTGGCGGTGGAGTAGAACAACTTGTAAGTATGATTAACATTTTTACAAGGGTTGCGATAATCAAACATCAAGGTGGTGTCCTCGTGAGATTGCATATAGGAAAAACATCGTGAGACAAACTCATGCTGAGGTAATGCTTTCCTTACTTTCCGCCAGATCCCGACGCCTGATTTTATTTATGGTTTTTGGCATCTGGGTCTTGCTTGCTCAGGTTCGCGGTAAAGAACAGCTTGAAAGTACGGTTGAAATTTTTAACAATCAGGCGTAATGTTGGTGTCCTTGTTTAGAAAAAAGAGGTAAATATAAATAAATAAAATCAGGCGTCGGGATCGGGATCATTCTCTCTTACACTATACATAATTCACATATTTTATTCAATTAGTATTCTGTTCATTCGGAATATTTCACAAAATCTAACACTGACGCCACAACCGTAAGGCTGTGAAGCGAAAAAAACGTACCAGCAGGATTGATGGGGAACATCTTACAAGCAGGAGCCCCTGTAAGTCGGTTTCTTCTTATTTCTGGTTCTAACGAGGACCCATGAGATCGAGGGTTCACAAGGGCTTGATTCTGAATCTGCCCATTTGTCTATATCGCAGAACTGAGAAGCATTACTGGGGATTGGGAGGACGACTGTTTGCAGAAGAAACTCGTGATCCCCATTCCAGCAGCTCTTTGCTTGTGTCGTCCTTGTGCACAAGGACTTCAATGAAGCACAGGGAATCCTTTTGCTCTCCTGTTACTGCCCCAATTGCTTCTATCAGTTCATCCTCTGTGCGCACCTTCGGTTTAGAATCAAATACACAAAAGATATTAGTATTACAGTTGCAGAGGCAATGCATAAATGAGAAACTGAAGCATGCCCCGTAAGGAAGCAGAAAGAAAAACAATTATGATTGCAGTCTCTTGGGTCTATGTTTTCGATATTAAATTTCCAGTTAGCTAACCTTTGCTGTCCAGCATTTGCCTTCACCATTGTGGATGGCATTAACAAGACCAGAGTAATCCCAGTTCTTGATCACATTGTAGGGGCCGTCATGGATCTCAACTTCAATTGTATAACCTCCATTGTTGATGAGAAATATAATGCTCCTTTGCCCACATCGGATCATTGTTGAAACGTCCTGAGCTGTTACCTGTATAAAGACTAGAATTTTCACCACACCTTGCCACTTAAAATTTCCCTACTTCTACCTGATATTGTAACCTTTTGAACCTTGTGAACTACGTAAAATTACAAGTTATGTCCATTAATAGCAATTAAAAATGCGCTTTATCTTTTATTTGCTTCCCACTTTCCCACTTTCCTGCACTGCTATTTCCTTTTACATTTCATTTTTCTGATGTTATGTCATAACAGAGGTTCTTATTACTAGAAAACAAGCCATGGCACTCACCTGGAAACTGCCATCACCAATGCAAGCTATCACGCGCTTATCTTTTGCTGCCTGAGAATATCCAAGAGTGGCACCAACTGACCAGCCAATAGATCCGTACTGCATCTGAAACTCGTACCTGAAAATTTGTTGATTAATTGTGCTCTGTTTTTGACACACAGAATTTTCATTGAAACTAATGTTGCCATTGCACACATTAAGAACTGAGGACATACCCACAATTTTCAGGAAGGCGCAGTTTCTGACAGTTAAACCAAGAGTCTCCAGTTTCAGCAATTACTGCAGTGTCTCCACCTAACACTTCCTGTTTTTTATCCAGAACAGTCAATTGACAGAAGGGATAAAAAAACAAAAGAGAAAAAGAAAAGAAAAAAGACAGATGCTGAGCAAACACACAATAAAATTACAACTTCCAATTTTGATGAGGCAACTACTCCTTGCATTTCATGAAGGTAAAGGAAACATAGCAAGGGCTAACATTACAAACAGTTCCCAATTTACACATAACAGTCTAAAAGGAAAAATGGAGACCAACAAGGAACACAAGTACATGGACCCTTATCATTCATGAATGCAATAGCTAGCAGCTTAGAACAAATTCTTGGCAAAGGACATGTAGCAAGGACTAATATTACAAACACCTCCCATTTTCCCATGTAAGGGCCCAAAAGAGACCAACAAGGAGCACATTTATTTGGACCTTTATTATTCATGAACAGAATATGCTAGCAGCTTAGCACAACTTCTTGGCAATGTTTAGTGGGAGAACTAGCAATTACATGCTGACATATGCACTTCAAAGACCTCGACTACAAATAGCAAGTGGATGTATCTTACACCTATTGTGTGTTACCTGAATGTGCTTGAAGAGTACATTGACTCTAAGAGGCTCATGTTTCTCAGACTTGAGAGGTTTTCCTGGGGGCACATAGATACGTCTGTAATTCTCCAGAGCTGTGTTGTTTTTCTTGAGCTTCTTGGCCAGTGCAATTAAGAATTCAGCCATAAAAACCCAGCCAAAGGATGGGCCATTGCCAATGGTCACACGATTAGGCTGCACTACAATTAATTTCTCCTTCTTGATCAGCAAAGAATATCCAACAGAGCTATAATCATTGAAGATAGGACCAACAAAGACGTAGGCATCAGCAGACTCCACTATCTCTCCACAAAAGCTAGTGCTAACAGCACCCCAGTAAGTCCCAATGAAATGCGGATGGTGCTCTGGCACTAGCCCTTTACCTGAGGGCATAACAGCTAGAGGATATCCACTGGCATCTGCAACTTCCATGAATGCCTTCTGTGCCTTTCCTACTCTTAGCTTAGGTCCCCCCACAAGGACAGGCTTCACTGCCTTGTTCAAAAATTCAGCAGTTGCTTCAACAGCTGCTTCAAGTCCCAACTGATTGCTTACCCTACATGAAAGTACATTGTTACTGCATTAAGTTTTAAGAATGTGTATGAGCTGATATTTCAGGACAGACACAAAATTAGGCAAGAGACAATGAAATCTCTACTCCTTTGCCTGTTTAGCGGAACAGAATGAAACTGATAACGAGAAAAGTAGTCATACTTAGGTGCAAGTAAGAAAGGGACAGGATCCCTAGTGAAAGTTGGATGGGGAATTCCTGGCAAATTGCAGCTTATACTAATATATGCTGGCTTGCTTTCCTTCAAGGCAGTAGAAATAGCTGTATCAATCTGCTCGTGTGCATCATCCAAGTTATTCACCACTGCCTGTTCAATAGCCGATATCAATCATTACATGATATAACAAGCTAAAAGAATCTCTTGAACAAACCAGAAAACGACCAACATACAATACACAAACATATGTCCATGTGAATAAGCAACTACCCAGCAGTGATTTGCTTCCAGACAGGACACAGTGCGAAGTGGTTCAGAAAAAAGTCACAGAGCACATAAATCGTGAGAAATGCTATTTAAACCCACCCAGTGCCCCCAAAACTTGCCCGATTCCTCTAAAGTGCTTACCGCAGAAATCATACATGTACGCAGATGTACTGGCTCAATAATGTCCAAATAAATGCACACATTCTTGCGCATATCTAAACTGTAAAACAAGATCAAGTATTTGGTCATCCTAAAACCATATCTTCAAATGCTTATACCTACATGCACATTGGACACAAGGCATACACAACAGTATGAAGAATTGGCTAAGAAAGAGAAACACCCGTCATCATATGTGTAAAACTAAAAACTTACTTGGACGCACGTGACAGCCTGAAAGCACCTAAGCTCCTGGGTAAAATCAGGCAACCCGATAGTGTGATGCAAGATCCTATTAGTTCCATAGTCATTGGAGTTAGGCCCCCCAACGATGCAGATCACAGGCAGATTCTCGCTATAAGCACCAGCAATGGCATTGATCACACTGAGGCCGCCTACAGTGAAAGTCACTACACAGGCCCCCACGCCCCTGGCCCGTGCATACCCGTCGGCGGCGTAGCCTGCGTTCAGCTCGTTGCAGCAGCCGATCAGGTTCAGCTCAGGCTCTGCTATCAAATGGTCCAATAGGGTCAAGTTGAAGTCTCCAGGCACAGAGAACACATCCCTAACGCCTATCTCCACCAGCCGCCGAGCCAAGTGCCGTCCTAGCGTGCCACTCGAGGCGTGGCCGAGAACCGAAGCCGGAGCCTTGCTGGGGTGAGCCACTGAGCCTAAATGGTTGGCAGAATCCATCTCACAGAGCAGGGGAAACTGAACTGATAAACAAAAGAAGAATAAAAAGCAGAAGGAACACGACTATAGGTGTCCGAATGCAAAAGATGTTGACTTTGTGGAAGTGGGTTTTAAGCAGACGATCAAGATATTCGATAATTCAACGGGATTACAAGGATTTGTGGGACGCTTATTATAGATCTTGAGGAGTGAGGAGTTGGGCTGTCACTGCTTTTTTCTTTTTTTTCTTTTATTTATTTATTTTTTTTTTTTTCAAGCAAACCGAAGGTACTGCATCCGGGTCACCACTTCTGGTATTGGATATGAAAAGCTATGGGCAGATGGCAAAAAGCAAAGACGAGGATATTCGCAACGCACACATGCGACTTCAAGGAAAGTCATAGTTGGAACCGGTTCTTGGTTTTGGTTCGGTGGTACCCTGTTTTGGTTATTCTAGAATGGTGCATAGGCTAAAAATCAATGGTGAGGTTTAGACGTAAAGACTTTGACTCTTAGACGTGGTTTCTCCCTACAGCAGAGCTACAACAGGGTAATTCGTCAAGTGGTAACGAAGAAAATTATACTCTGAGGTCCGTCAAAAATCTATGGCTCCTTACACGGGAATAAGGGCTTTTGTTTATTTTTATTGTTATTTTCTTGGATGCTCTTTTGTGCTCTGTGACGTATGTTCAATCTCTTGGTTGTATTAGAATGAGTACTTTTGTTATATCCTGCAAGTTTCCACCCCCTTCTCTGGTTAATTCGGACTTCAAAAAGACTTCCGAATGGAGATGGGGATTATCATAAAATAGAATCAATACTGAAGCACACAGAGTCCTCCGTTTGACCAATGTAACGTGGGATCTAGCTTTTAAATAATTAAACCATTTGTTTTATGCAGGCTCCATGTGTGATCCTTTTTCTTTTCTTTTCTTTTCTCTTCTTTTCTGTTTTTAATAGAAGCTGCATAAGTGATCTTGATACGCCTCCATGTATACCCGCTTTACCTCGCGTCTTTTCCTTTTAAATTTTCTTTATTTTTCATGGAAAACTGTTTGATTTGAACTTTATTAATGCCAGGATTATAAAAAAAAAATTATATAAATAAAGAGCTCGAACATATTTCTTACTTAATTAAGTTAAGTATACTCCAATTAAAAGAACTACTTTAATCTTTTCCTCCGCAACAAGCTCTAATTATTGTAATTTTTTGGTTGTGAAGTCATTTCGTGTCTATGCTTTAAATCAAATGTCAAGACATACCCCAGCCTCCATTAATTCTGGCGTCATCCTTAAAGCTAGCGATTATGGAGGACATTTTCCCAACACTAGAAGTTTGTTCAACAACTGTTAAGAAGATAGTTGTTGGAGTGTAATTTATATAATACATATAATTCTATATATACTTCTTCTTCTTCTTCTTCTTCTTCTTTTTTAGCTCATTTTATTATCTATCTATTCAACATCTTCAATATGTGTATATACTTGAAAGTAATTTAATTCAATCGTAATTAATATGAGTTGATATTACAATTTTTTAGATTCCAAAACTTCAAGGTGAAAGTAATTAATTTATCTTTATATATTTAGTTTATTTTCTCAACTAATTATAGCATTTAATTTTTCTTTAAAAATATAATTAACATTTTCTTATTGAAAAGAAGTGTTAAGTGGTACTTAATCTATATAAGAGTTTAAAGATGTCACAAAACAGAAACACTAAGAATATAGATTTTTCATGTTAATCATTTTTTTTGGAATATAGTTAGAGACAAAGCTTGCCCCAATAATATTATGTTTTTTTTTGTCTTTTTGTTCAGGAATATCAATTCTCAATAAGGCTTTCATGATATATTTTTCCTCAATTAACCATTTATATTTTCTTTTTGTTGGTCCTATTTTGTATTTGTTTTATTAAATGATACAGCTAGATTTAGATTCTCCAATGTCACCGTAGTAAATTGTTCTTTACTTCTACATCAATCCCATATAACATGAAATCTTATATCAGTATATGTAAATAGTCCTAATGCTTCAAGCCCCAATAATAATAATAATAATAATAATAATAATAATAATAATAATAATAATAATAATATGATAACATGAGTAAATTCTTATTGTTTTTACTAAAACATTTTTTAATGTAAAAAAAAAAATCCGCAAGATTCCTCTAAAATGGAATAACCGATATTTGACTGAAAAAATAATGTTAAAAATTAAAGTATTTATTATAATTAGATAAGAACATGGCATACTTCATATGACAAATTATTACGATTCTTAACAATCATAAATGGATATGTATGGCCTTAAGAATGTACGAATATTCGCATGCTATTTGCATATCGCCTCCGATATTTCAAAATTATGTAATTGTTGCTTTCTCGCCTTAAATATGTAACTCAAATAGTCATTACATAATTCAAAAATTAATTGTTTAACCTTACTATTTAACGTACTCACATAGGGAATGCTATAGTTCATTTTCTTTTAAAATAGCAGCAATATTAATATTATATTACAAAAAAATACATAGTAGTATAATAAACACTGATAAAGTGTATTTAATATCATTAAAAATTTTCAAAATAACTAAAACCTTTTACTCAAATTTCAATGATCCGGATATAGATATAAATTAATAATATTAGTTACAACAAAGCTTCACAACAAGTCTCAATAAAATACTCATTAAGCAATTCAGATGTTAATTTTCAATACCCAGGAACAATATGTTAGTAATCCTTTTTCTTTTTTTTTTCTTTTATGTTATTGGATTTGCTAATTTTATCATTCTTGAGAATCTGACCATAAATAAGAAACAACCTTTTAACAAAAAATATCATTATATAATAAGATATAAAGAGTAACATAAAAAAATATAAAAATAGTATAATAATTTTTTTACATTCAATTTTATTGTTTTATTTATTTATAAAATCAAGTAAAATGATATCAATTCACATTTTTTAATACTACTATATTACTTGTTAATTATTACTACTTAGTTTTTCTCATTTCATAATAGCTAAAAGAATATTGAAATTAGTCAACTCATCTTGTACACACAAATTCATTTCATTATAAACATGAGAAAATTACACTTAGCATACTAAATTATGCCTTACTTACAAAATAAGATATCAAATTATCAAAAAATTATAAAAAAAAATATTATATTATTGTGATAATATCAAAAAAGCACTTCGTCAAATAATTGTTAATAAAAATTTGATTTAATAATTAAAATGCAATTATAATAACTTAAAGGGATCAAAATAACTTTATAATCATTTTTAACTTATCTTATTGAATTATTTTGTTTCCTGCTAATTCACAAACTTTAAAGAAAAAAAAAACAAAAAAAAATCAAATATAAATTATAGTCTTGTAAAATAGAATGTATCATTTCATAAAATATTAGAAGCAATATGTCTATCATCAAAAACTCTAGATGGAGTCACACGTTCTTACAATTTTCATTCATTATCGATCCAATAACATGTTATATCCATGTAAAAGTGAGTTTGCCGTGATTGCCCTAAATGTCATAATATATGTAGTAGACCTTCATTTAAAGTGAGAAAAATTTCGTAAATTATTTTTCCCTTTTTGAAATGTGCGTG